>JAVKPL010003290.1:0-193532 GCA_032173675.1 Gastrolobium villosum
TATCATTGCTTCGTACTCTGCCTGGTTGTTGGTTGTACTGAACTCGAATGATAACGAGTGTTCCGTGGATACGCCATCTGGATTTTCAATTATCATGCATGCACCTGATCCTTTGGCATTGGATGAACCGTCAACGAAAAGCTTCCATGTTGCTGGCTCGGGGGCGTCAGTTACCTGGTCGCCAGTTGGGCTGACGTGTGTCATTTCTGCGATAAAGTCTGCAAGGGCTTGGGCTTTGATGGCGGTACGCGGCTCGTAAGTGATCTGGTATTCAGATAATTCAACCGCCCATGACATCATCCTTCCTGCGAGGTCGGGCTTGTGGAGGACTTGGCGGATTGGTTGGTTAGTTCTGACTGTGATCGGGTGGCACTGAAAATACGGTCTCAAACGTCTGGCAGCAAAAATGAGCGTGAAGGCGACCTTTTCGACTTGTTGATATCGAAGTTCAGCGCCTTGCAGTACTTTACTAATGAAATAGACCGGCTTCTGTCCTTCCGATTTAGAATCTTTAATAAGCGTTGCGCTGACAGCCTCGTTGCCGACGGCAAGGTACAGGTAAAGGGTCTCTCCGCTGTCGGGCTTTGCGAGGACCGGCGGGCAGGAAAGGGCTTTTTTGAACTCTTGGAATGCTTTTTCACATTCTTCAGACCATTGAAAGGTAACTCCCTTCTTGAGTAAGCCGAAGAGGGGGAGGGACTTATGAGCTGAGTTTGCCAGAAACCGTGTGAGGGCTACTAGCCTTCCAGTTAGCTGTTAGACTTCCTTGACTGTTTGTGGGCTTCTCATTTCAATGACCGCCTTGCACTTATCTGGGTTGACTTCAATGCCCCTTTCAGTGAGCATGAAGCCTAGGAACTTGCCGGCAGGGACTCCGAAAGCGCATTTGCTGGGGTTGAGGCGCATGTTGTATTTCCTCAACCTCTCAAACACTCTTTCGAGGTCGCTCAAGTGCTGCCTTGGATCTCGTGATTTGGCGATCATGTCATCAATGTACACTTCAATGCTGTCGCCGATCAGGTCTTTGAATACTGTGTTCATCATGCGCTGGTAGGTTGCTCCGGCATTGTTTAGTCCAAAGGGCATCATGGTATAGCAGTAATTGGCATTCTGAGTGATGAACGCTGTTTTGTCTTGATCTTTTTCCAGTAGAAGGATTTGATTGTAGCCGGAGTAAGCGTCCATGAAAGACAGCATTTTGAACCCTGACGCGTTATCAACGAGTTGATCGATGCTGGGGAACGGATATGCGTCTTTCGGGAACACTTTGTTGAGGTCAGTGTAGTCGACGCACATTCTCCACGCCCCATTAGGCTTTTTAACCAACACTGGGTTGGACAACCAAGTGGTATATTTGATCTCTCGGATAAAACCTGCGTCATGCAGTCGTTTAACTTCTTCATCAATGATCTTTTGTCGGTCAGGGCCGAACTTCCTCTTCTTTTGGGCGATGGGTTTGGCCTTAGGATTCACGGACAATCGGTGACAGCAAACTTCAGGGTTTATGCCCGGCATGTCTGATGGTTTCCAGGCAAACAAGTCTTTGTTTCTCTTGAGCAGTTTGACAAGCTCCTCCTTGGTATCGGGATGCATTGTCGCCCCAATGGTCGTGGTTTGGTCTGCATCACTAAGTATGACGTGCTCTAAGGCTCCGTCCGGGGTAGGTCTTGCATGTTCGACCCTGGGGTCGTCTCTTGCATCGAATTCCACCAAAAGACACTGATCGCCTTTGATCGTGTCTTTGGATGTGCTGATTTTAGGGGACGAAGGGTTGGAACTTTGCGGTTGTGCTGGTGGAGTTCTGAATGTAACCCTTGTATTTGGCCTTAAGGATATGTTGTAGCAGCTCCTAGCGGCCAGCTGATCGCCTTTCACCGTTGCTACCTTGTTATCTTTTGCTACGAACTTTATTGCCAGGTGCGGGTGAGAAATGCTTGCCTCAAATGCCGCGAACATCCTACGACCAAGTATGGCGTTATAGGCTGAAGAGGTGTCTAACACCAAGAACTGAATATCAACAGATTTTGACGTCGGTGGCGTTCCCAATGATAAACGCAGGTTTATCATTCCCAGCGGTTTGGTAGTCGTTGCATTGAAACCTGAAAGTTCGCCTGAAACAGGGGTCAGATCGTTAGTTGTGAATCCTAACGCTGAAAAACATGGAAGAAACAAGATATCGGCGGAGGAGCCGTGATCAATAAAGACCCTGTTAACGCCAAAATTGGCGATCGTTGCTTGAACGACGAGGGGGTCGTCATGCCCTGGGAGGACATCGCCCAGGTCTTCGCTGTCCCAAATGATCTTGGGTTTGGCGGGACCTGGGTTTGTTTTGGCCTTGTTTATGACCTTCCCCGCTATCGCCAGACATTGCTTCAGATGCTTTTTTTTGGCGTTGGAAGTTTCTCCCCCTCCACTCAATCCGCCAGATATCATGTTGATCACACCATGTTTGATGACAGCGGAGTCCTCCTCGTCATCCTCGTTCCTCCTGCTCCTATGGCGTGGACTGGGAGGTGGGTTGTGGCCTCTTGGGGATTCTGCTCTTCTGGGGCGGTCATGGCGTGACCGGTATCGTGATTGATTGGTTCTGTCTGGCGATCTACTGCGCTCGTCCCATCGTCTCCCCGGTCCGTCACCCCGAGTGCCTTCGGCGGTCCGTCGCTGCGCTCCGCTTTTGATGAGTTCATCAATCTCCTCCTTCAAGTGCCTGCAATCTTCCGTGCTATGGCCGTTGCTTCGGTGGAACTTGCAGTACACGGCGGTCTCTCTGTCTTGTTCTGGGCGTGGGGGCGCATTTTTCTGCCCCTCTTTGTAGTCCGTCTGGTTTACGCTGTGAGGACGGCGTCCGGTCTGGCCTCGGCCAGAAGGGCGTCCGGTTCCTCGAGAAGGGTTCTGAGTCCTTTTCTCTTCGTCGCCCTCAGCTTTGCCTTTGGTCTGCTTTGGGGCCTGGCTGTGTGAAGAGTCATCGGTCCTGCTACCTTTATATTCCTCGATCCGCATGAACTCCTGGGCTTTCTTCTTTACCCCCTCCAAATCAGTTATCTCGTGGCGGGCTAGTTCGTAAGCGAAAGCGCCCTGCCTTAATCCTGAGAGAAGTATATGCACTTGCACCTTAGGATCAAGGCCTTGCACTTGCAAAGCTTCCTTGTCGAAACGATCAAGGAACGCCCTAAGGGATTCGCCTGATTGTTGACGGATCTTTTCAAGCGAATGAACGGACTTGGGTACGGGACGACTGGTGGCGAAGTGGGCTTGAAATTTGTAGGCCAGGTCATCCCAAGAAGAAATGCTGCCGGTTGGTAAGGTAGTATACCAAGTTAGGGCTCTTCCGCCAAGGAGTGTTGGGAAGGTTCGGCACATGAGGAGGTCGGTTTCTCCGTGAAGGGTCATTGCTGCTTCGAACTTTTGAATCCATTCGAAGGGGTCAGAATCTCCAATGTAGGTGATTATGTTAGACGGGCCTTTGAAGCCAAGAGGTATGGGGGTTAGGCGTAAAAGGTCAGTTAACGGTTTATTTCTACCTGAGGTAGTAGCAGGCGTTACTCGTGGGTCCGGGTTGTGCATTTGTTGGCCATGGGGTTGACGTTGTGCAGGTGGGGCTTCAACTGAATAAGAGAGGGCGGGGGCTTGTTGGCCGACACCCTGTGGTTGACCCGGGTTTATGAACGACCCCTGTGGCTGTGGGGCGACTTGTGGTTGTGGGCCAACTTGTGGTTGCGTTGGGTGGTATTGGGGTTGTGGAATCATAGTGTTGTAGGGCGGTATTGCGTAAGTATGGAATGGGTAATGAGCGGGGAAAGGCGCGAGTGGATTTTGGCCGTGGGGCCTGTTTGGATATAGTGCAGCGCCTGGGGGGTGGTAATCATGGTAAAAGGGTAATGGCTGGCTTTGAGTTGGTCGGGGTTGATATACTGGAAAGATAGGTGGTGGACCTGTGGTGGGTAATGGCATACCGAAATGAACACCAGGTGGTGGGGGTTGTGTAGGTAACACGTTTTCACCTTGTGCTTCATGTACTACAACTTGGCGATTGATGTGAACCTCTCTTCCATCGGCCACACGTAACGGAGGATTTACCGAACGTAGAACCGGAGCTAGTGGTGCGTCGCCAGCTGGTGCCGAGTGCATGGACGGCGGGGAGTTGGAACGGGCTGATTGCACGTGGCCTTCTGGGGTCCCAGCTCTTGTTTGTTCTGCTCTTCTCGTAACAGCCATATTTGTTTATTGGGAAATGGAGTGTAATTTTTCAGCTGGTGAAAGAATGGGAATAGAAGTTTATAGTTCCCACAGACGGCGCCAATGTACCGATGGAATCTATAAGCCCACTATGTTCCCTTATAGGGTGTATGGTCACTGTATGGGCGATACCTATGGCTTTGGTAAAGACCAGGCCACGTGATATTATCCCAAGTATAAGCAGATAATCAGTACAAGTATAAGCTATAAGAGAATTCAAGTAATAGGCTAATAACGATACATAACATGATCTTAGTTGTGCCCCCTGGGGGCTATTTATAATGATCCTGGTGCGGACAGATCAGAGAGGATGGTCAACTCTCCTTGGGATACACTCCTATGGTAGCAGTGTTGGGCGGTTTAGGCGCTGACGAGGTGGCAGTGCTGCGTCCTCTGTTACTGGCGATGCCAGCGTTGGGCAAAGAGAGAGTTTCCCTTTGTGATGTCTGCGGCGATTGCCTTTGGTGGTTAATGTCCCAAGGTAAGACATTTTGGTGTATCTCTTGGGAGTGATGCTCCCTCGGTGGATGGGAGGATCCACGTCAGCCCTTAGGGCTAACGTGGAGCTGGTAAGAGGCCTGGACCGGCGATGTTGGGCCGTTGGGGTGATTGGCCCGTTAGGGCAGCTTGGGCCCCCTGGGCGATAGGCTGATTGGGCCTACTGGGTGATT
Organism: Gastrolobium villosum; assembly: GCA_032173675.1. NCBI lineage: Eukaryota > Viridiplantae > Streptophyta > Magnoliopsida > Fabales > Fabaceae > Gastrolobium > Gastrolobium villosum. Next base: position 4,908 of record JAVKPL010003290.1, read on the forward strand.
GGGCCATCCAGAACAATCTCTATGATTGTCATGTATTTGTTTGGCTTTGCCTCTATGCCTCTACCGGTTAGCATAACATAAGGAATTTCAAGACTCCAAATGCACACCTTTTCAAATGCATGTTGTGCGCCTTGAGTTGTTGGAAGACGGCTACATCAAAGATGTGATATCTTCCTTTTAGAGTCTTTACCATCACATCATTCACATACACCTCCAACATTCTCCCAATTTCGTTTTGAAAGACCATGTCTATCATGGGTTGATACATTACCCCAACATTTGTAAGCCTAAATGACATCATCTTATAGTGTTAGCTTGCTTTTTCTGTAACAAAGATTGTTTTTTCTTCATCCTTTTATGTGTACGGGTATTTGGTTGTACCCAGAGTTTGCATCTCTGAAAGAGAGGAGACGAAAGCCAGAGAATTGTCCAGTAGATTGTCGATGATAGAAAGATGGAAGGAATCTTTAAGGCAAGCTTTATTCAAGTTGGTATAGTCCACACAAATCCTCCATTTCTCATTAGCCTTTTGCTTTTCAATAAATTGCTGTACATGGGGCCGGTTTTCCCTTTCATTCAAAGGACCAATTTAGTTGTTGGATGGATTGAGAGGTAGTGAAAATAGAAGTTTGGATCTATACCAAACATGTCATACGTTATCCAAGCAAAGAGATCCTTATTCTGTTGGAGGAGTGCTATTAGCCTCAGTTTTAACTCAGGGTGCGGGTTGTTGTTAAGTTTGGTATCTATCTAAGCTGGCTCTCCCAATTAGAACTCTAACGCTTTCTTTGTTTGGGAGTCCAAATTAGGAGGTGAAGGAAAGGAAGAGGAATGTTTTACTCATATCTTCCTTTTATTTGAAAATGATAAAAATCCTAGAAATAACAATAGGAGACTACATATTCATTGGGTTGTGATGTTTATCTATGGGAATTCTTGTAACTCAGTGTAACGGGCCTAAGCTTTGTTGGGAACTATGTTCCCTCAAACTCGGCTATGAACCCTTTTGTGCGAAAGTCAATCAACCAGATCCTCGGCAGTACCACGGCCTGTATATCACCAGGTCGGACTGCACAGCGAAAAACAAAAAACTCAAAGAGGAGAGAGAAGAAGAACACAACCAGTTTTAACGTGGAAAACCTTCTCCAAAGAAGAAGTAAAAACCACGGGACCTAGTCCAGATCAAAAATTCACTATGAAACTAATGGTTACAAGAATCAAATACACCAATGTGGTGGTTAACTCAACCTCTCCAACAATGGTGATAATCAAACTACCCTAGAGATGTTTCTCTCAAACTCTCCCTAGAGATCTCTCAAATGCAAAGCATAAAGCTTTGCTCAAACAATCAAATATCAAATATCTCAAACAATTTTCTCTCAAACAATCATCTCACATCATATACTCAACCTCACACACATATGCACACAAGGGATGTATATAGCCTTATAGGGGGAGTTCCAACCACTTGGTACTTGTGCCAAGCATTGAAGAGGAGCAACTTCCAACAGATGAACCACTCAAGGGATGTGTCCCTTGAGCCTTGCACCAAGGGGGAGTTCCAACCACTTGGTACTTGTGCCAAGCATTGAAGAGGAGCAACTTCCAACAAATCTCCCCCTCCGACTTCAATGCGTCGGCTTCAGCATCAACCCGGCTCCTTCACAGCAGTCTTCAAATTTCTTTGCTGGAACCGGCTTCGTCATCATATCGGACCAATTTTGGTCAGTGTGCACCTTGACGAGTTCGAGCTCTCCACCTTCCACCACATCCCGGATCCAATGATACCTCACATCAATGTGCTTAGTGCGGGAGTGATAGGTCGAATTCTTCGCAAGATGGATTGCGCTTTGATTGTCACAACCCAGCTCGTACTTGTCTTGTTCATGGCCGAGTTCCATGAGGAACTTCTTCATCCACAGCATCTTTTTGCTTGCCTCAGTCGCGACAATGTACTCAGCCTCAGTTGTCGATAGTGCAACACATTTCTGAAGTCTTGATTGCCAAGAGACAGCTCCTCCGGCAAATCTCATCATGTAACCTGTAGTCGACTTCCTCGAGTCGAAATCTCCCCCTAAATCAGAATCCGAGTAGCCTCGCAACTCAGCTTTGCCTTCTCCAAAACGGAGACATAAGTCGGTGGTACCTCGGAGGTACTTGAAGATCCACTTCACAGCTTCCCAGTGCTCTTTACCGGGGTTTGACAAATACCGGCTTACCATTCCAACAGCATATGCCAAGTCGGGTCTGGTGCAAACCATTGCATACATCAAGCTTCCGACGGCGGATTGATAAGGGACCTTCAACATCTCATCTTTGTCTTTATCAGATCTCGGACATTGCTTCTGGTTCAGCTTTATGTGTCCGGCTAGGGGGTGCTTACTGTTTTGGCTTTGTCCATGCTGAATCTTTTCAAAATTTTCTCAATATACTTCTCTTGACTCAGCCAAAGTAGCTTTTTTTGTCTATCTCGGATAATCTTGATTCCGAGTATCTGCTTTGCAGGGCCGAGGTCCTTCATTGCGAAGGACGAGCTTAACGCCTTCTTCAGGGCGGCTATCCTCGATTTGTCTTTCCCTACAATAAGCATGTCGTCAACATATAACAACAATATCAAAAAATCTCCAGCCTCATACCTCTTCACAAATACGCAGTGGTCAGCTTCTGTCTTCTCAAACTTGTGATCAGTCATGAATGATTCAAATTTCTTGTACCACTGCCGAGGTGCTTGCTTCAAGCCATAGAGGCTCTTCTTCAATCGACATACCAAGTCTGCTTGGTCTGGAGCTTGGAACCCCTCAGGTTGTTCCATATAAATCTCTTCTTCTAAGTCACCGTGAAGGAATGCCGTCTTCACGTCCATTTGTTCTACCTCGAGGTCCATCGAAGCTGCCATAGCTAACACGGTTCGAACCGAGGTCATTTTCACCACAGGAGAAAAAATCTCCTCAAAGTCTACTCCTTTCTTCTGATTGCAGCCTTTCACCACAATCCGGGCTTTGTATCTCGGCTTCTGCCCGTTCTCTTCATTCTTAATCTTGTACACCCATTTATTTTTCAGAGCTCGTCTTCCTTCAGGCAACTCGGTCAGTTCATAAGTCTGATTCTCGTGCAGAGACTTCATCTCGTCTTGCATTGCCTTTTCCCATTCTTCTTTCTCTGAGCTCGTCACAGCCTCATCATAACTCTGAGGCTCACCGTCTTCAGCTACAACGGTGTATTCATCAGATGGGTATCTTGTAGAGGGTCTTCTTTCTCGAGTTGGATATCTCGGCTGTTCTTCAGCTTGAGAACCCGGTTCATCATTCTCATCCCGGATCTCATCTTCAACTCGGACCTCATCATCAGCTTGTTGATCATCAATTTCGTCATTTTCTTTATTTTCTCCCCCTGCTTCAGCTCGGACAGGAGGGATAGGTTCTTCACGTCTGACAGAAACCCGGACTTTGGGCTTCGAGATGTCATGAATGGTCTCATCTTCATGAAAGATCACATCTCGGCTTCTTACGATCTTCTTATTGATTGGATCCCAAAGTCGGAACCCGAACTCACAGCTCGGCGAACCAAGATAGATGCATTCTTTAGTTTTTGCATCAAGTTTTGCCCTTTCATCTTTAGGGATATGCACGAAAGCTCGGCATCCAAACACCTTTAATTGATTATAGGCCGCTTTACGACCTGTCCAGACTTCTTCTGGAATTTCTCCTTCAAGTGGCCGTGATGGTGAGAGGTTGATCAAGTCAACAGCAGTTTTGACGGCTTCTCCCCAGAATGATTTCGGCAATCCGGCATTGGATAGCATACTTCGGACCTTCTCTTCAATAGTCCTGTTCATCCTTTCAGCAAGTCCATTCAATTGTGGAGTCTTGGGGGGCGTCTTCTCAAGTCGGATCCCGGCCGCTCTGCAATATGCATCAAAAGGGCCGCAATACTCACCACCATTATCAGATCTGACCACCTTCAATTTCTTGCCAGTCTCCCTTTCAACCATAGCATGGAATTCTTTAAAGGATTGGAGTACCTGGTCTTTAGTTTTCAACAAATAAACCCACACTTTGCGGGAATGGTCATCAATAAATGAAACAAAATACTGAGCTCCTCCAAGAGATCTTTCTGACATGGAGCAAACATCAGTATGGACGAGGTCAAGAATATACCTTCGTCTTCTGGGCTGATCCGGCTTCACAAAAGAAACCCGGTGCTGCTTTCCAGCTAAGCAATGCGTGCAACTCTCCAACGCTTGGCCTTTCAATCCGGTTAGTAATCCTTTCTTGTGTAGGATCTGGAGCCCTTTCACGCTCATGTGGCCGAGGCGCTTGTGCCATAGCTCCAAGCTCGGCTCATCTCGGACAGAATTGGCTTCTCCGCCATTTATCTTTCCTTGCATCACGTACAAGGAGCCTTCCTTCTTACCTCTGGCAACAACCAAGTTTCCCTTGGCTAATTTCCACCTAATACAGCCGAAGTAGTTCACTAACCCGACATCATCAAGTTTGCCTACCGAGATTAGGTTCAATCGCATGTCAGGAACATGCCTTACATCTTTCAACACAAGTCGGCACCCAACATCTGTGGTCAGGGTCACATCACCGACACCAACAATCTTGCTGGTCACCTGATTTCCCATCTTCACAACTCCAAAATCACCACCTCGGTAAGAGGAGAAAAAACCTTTGTGTGGAGTAACGTGGAAGGAGGCACCGGAGTCAACAATCCAGGTGCAATCATCATATGTAACATTCAAATAATTATCCTCACCAAGGAGGAATATCTCGGCATCAGGAGTGGCAGCCACCGTTGTGGTGCTCTTGTCTTCCCTCTTCTTGGGAATAATCTGATCCGGCTTTACAGAGCCGTTCTTTTCATCATTCTGCAGGGTCCAGCAGTCCGGCTTCTTATGACCTGTCTTTCCACAGTAAAAACACTTCAAATCATATTTTGGCTTTGACCGACCTTTGGACTTTCCTCTTCTATCACGATCTCGACCCCGGCTTTTGCTTTTACCCCGGAAGTCGGATTTCCCTTTGTTCTCAGCAACGTTGGCCTCAGACATGCTGGAAGTACCTCGTTCTTTTCTCCTGGATTCTTCGCCCAGGAGGCTGTCTGTCACGACATCCATCTGCAACTTTCCATCTGGAGTCGAATTATTCAAAGTCACCACCAGAGTATCCCAGCTTTCTGGCAGCGAGCTAAACAGCAGCAATGCCTGCAGTTCTTCATCAATTTTCATATCAGCTTTTGACAGCTGATTCACAATACCTTTATAGGTGTTAAGGTGTTCTATCATGCTCATGCCGTCCTTGTATTCTAGCTTCACAAGTCGGCGAACCAGGTGTGCTTTGTTCCTGGGAGTTTTCTTCTGAATCAAGGACTCCAACTTTGTCCACAACTCATACGCGTTCGTGAACTCGGACACGTGCTCATAGAGACTCTTGTCAATGTATTTTCTGATTGTAGCTACCGCCTTACGACTCTGGATCTCCCACTCCTTATCGGTTTTTTCTGCCGGTCTGTCATCAAGGATAATGGGCTCATGTAAATCTTTGCAGTAGAGATGATCTTCCATCATCGGTTTCCAATAGGTGAAATTGTCTGCGGTCAACTTGAACATATCTCCATCATGAGTTATGCCACTGGTCTCCATCTCTTCTCCCTCAGAACCCGTCAAACTCGGGCTCTGATACCACTGTTGGGAACTATGTTCCCTCAAACTCGGCTATGAAGCCTTTTGTGCGGAAGTCAATCAACCAGATCCTCGGCAGTACCACGGCCTGTATATCACCAGGTCGGACTGCACAGCGAAAAACAAAAAACTCAAAGAGGAGAGAGAAGAAGAACACAACCAGTTTTAACGTGGAAAACCTTCTCCAAAGAAGAAGTAAAAACCACGGGACCTAGTCCAGATCAAAAATCCACTATGAAACTAATGGTTACAAGAATCAAATACACCAATGTGGTGGTTAACTCAACCTCTCCAACAATGGTGATAATCAAACTACCCTAGAGATGTTTCTCTCAAACTCTCCCTAGAGATCTCTCAAATGCAAAGCATAAAGCTTTGCTCAAACAATCAAATCTCAAATATCTCAAACAATTTTCTCTCAAACAATCATCTCACATCATACTCTCAACCTCACACACACATGCTATATATATAGGGGAGGGAGATGAACCACTCAAGGGATGTGTCCCTTGAGCCTTGCACCAAGGGGGAGTTCCAACCACTTGGTACTTGTGCCAAGCATTGAAGAGGAGCAACTTCCAACAGATGAACCACTCAAGGGATGTGTCCCTTGAGCCTTGCACCAAGGGGGAGTTCCAACCACTTGGTACTTGTGCCAAGCATTGAAGAGGAGCAACTTCCAACAAGCTTATATAGCTTTTGTTGTTGTTTCCTTTTTTACACCTTTCTCTTTAGTATATATCGTAAAATCTCATTCCATTTGAATAGATGAATGAAACATTCAGTTTTAACATGGTATCAAAGTCTTGATGTCATGGGTTCGATTCTCACTGCCCTCATATAATTAATAATTAATTAAGTCTTAGGGAGTTTAACATGGGATTGTTCTTCAAAAATGGGTATAATAGGATGATTGAAGTCTACACCGATGCGGATTAGTCAACCTAAAGCTATTGCATCTATGTGTGGGGAACATAGTAACTTGGAGAAGCATGAAGCAAATAGTGGTTGCACAGAGTAGTGTTGGGACAAAATTCCGAGCACTAGCTCATGGAGTTTTATAAGGGAGTCTGGTTAAAAAGACTCCTAAATGAACTGAAAATCTCTTATTGAGGTTGTATTGCGATAACAAGGTAACAGTATTGCTCGTTCATCATAACAGAAGAAAGCATGTGGAGATTGATCGGCACTTCATCAAGGAGAAATTGGATGATGGGAGTGTGTGTATGTATATATCCCTACCAAAGAGCAAACTGCAGACATTCTTACTAAGAGTCTACACAAATCAATTTTTGATAACTTAATAGAAAAGTTGAAAATGATCAATATTTTTCTCCCAACTTGAGGGGGAGTGTAGGAATTCTTGTAACTTAGTGTAATGGGCCTTAGCCTATGTAACTTTTGTTGTATTTTCCATTTTTAAACTTTTGCCTTTGTTATATATTGTAAAATAGGAAGGTTATACTTACAACGTATTTTCGTCTACAACCTCATCCAATAATATCTTAACCGTTGATTGGCGAAAATCAACCGTTATTATTTTTTAAATTCATTAATTAATTATTAATTCGCAATAAATGCTAACCGTTGATTGACGAAAATCAACAGTTAAGATATGATTGTAAGAGATTGTAAATGAAAATAGGTTATAAGTATAACCTTCCTTATTGTAAAATCTCATTCCATTTGAATAGATGAGTGAAATATCAATTTTAACCTATGATGTACCAACACTTCAAAAAACCTAAAGTGTCATGTCCGACACTCCCCGACACTCCATTATGTATTGCAGAAACTCAAAAAAGAATTCAAAAGTTTTATTGCGTTTTTAGTTCCAATTATTAAATTCATCGAATTATGATTATTATTTTATCAAATTTAATATAAATATTTGTGATATCTTATGTTTCTTTGCAAAAAAAATTATAAATTTATTTTTACAAAGTTAGTGGATATTATAAATTTAACTTCATTTTTTTGTTAAATTATTGAATATTAAATATAATATACGCTATATAAATTAAAAATATTATTTAATATTAAAACATGTACTAATATGTCGAAATCTATTTTTTTAGAATTAATGTATTAAAATATCATATCGTATTTAGTACAACATATGGAACAAACACATTGCAAGCTAATGATCCATAAAAAATAAGCAAATTTCAGTTCTAATTAAAACAGTAAAATTCATGGTCTGTGTTGATTTACATGCCCCTCATCTGACTAAAAACAAATAATCAACGCCAACGTTATCCTACAACCAAGAAAGGAATATAAAATGGCTGAACAATAAAATAATAGAAACTATATAAAAAAATCATATGTGGGTCTAGCCAACCCAAAAGCAATCGCTATCTATACAAGCGTTGAATACAGTAAAATAGCAACCAAGATCATCATCGTGTCCAAGAAACAGAATCAATTTCATCCCTTGCTGCTTTATACAGTTCAAGCCTTTTAGCACATTGTTGTCTCCTCTCCATCAAGGCAGGGTCTTCATCTAACAACTGTGACAGCTGTTTAGCCTGCAAAAACATCAATAGCAAATGAAATCTTATCAAGTATATACTCAAAATGATAGGTAAAATCCTGATTTAAACCTGCATTTTTACGATTTTACGTTTTTTTAACCAAAACGATTTCATCAAAATTCTAAACAGTTTTACGTTTTTACAATTTTTTACTATCTTTTTTACTGTAGGATTTTATGTTTTACGGTTTTTATCCGCATTCCGATTTTAGGTAAAATCCCAATTTTAACTACCTCAAAACAACTAAAACAAGTATTATACAACATGCATAATCTTGAACAAATAAAACACATTCCATGTTTCCATAGACAGCCGCTTGAGTTATTGATTGAGTAAGGATGGAATGAACTACTGCTAATTAATGCCACAACTAAAAACTATACAGAAAATACCTTTTGTTCTTGCATGTGATAAACTCCCCTATTCCAAATACACAGATGAAAGGTAATTACCAAATCTTGTTAAAGCATTTTTTTAATCAAATACAAATAAAAATTGTCTTTATAACACTAAATTGGCTTTTAGAAGGGGAGCCTTGTCACAAAAGGTAGTGCTGTTGCCCTTTTATTCTGTAAACAACACAAATAACATTTCTCTTTCTACTATAAAACATAGGCTGATAGAAAAAATGGCTGATCTGCCCCATTCTTAATAGAAAAAATGGCATATCATCCCAGGCAAAATTGAGATTTCATCCTATGTACTTAACAATTCAAAGATATTTTATTTGGTGAATCAGGCACCATTATAAGCAATAAAATTTTGGTGGTTCAGTTATCCATTCTCTTCGTGTCTGACTCAACCTCTTACCTTGGTAGACAAAATTTATATTTATACTTGTGTCTGATTTATGTAATCATAGAGCTTAGCATGGGATTCAACAATAATACTTGGCTGACATTCAACAATTATTCGGCGTATATTATGGTTATTCATTTAAATAAAATGATTCCTAAGCATTTATTATAGTTTATATTAATAAAAATTACATAATCACCCCTAGAACATCACTTTGGAGGTAAATCTAATGCAAACACAAGGAACTATTATCTTTCCATGGTAAAGACACTGAGCCCGTACCGAGTAGAAAAGACTTAATTTAAATTGATTGTTTCCAAGAGTATTCCACCACTCCAAAAGAAGTATGATATTTTTGTTACCGACAAGGGTGGAAGTTAAAGATAAATCCAAAATTGCAATTGCAAAGATAGGGAAGTGATATGAGTTTTTATTGAAAGGAGTGTTGAGAGTGTACCTCTTTCTTCCCTATTTGTGCGTAGAAATGGTTTAGCAATGACTGTTTTGCTTCTCGAACTTGACAATAGACCACAGCCTTTGGAATTGTGTTCCTGAGAGTGTCTGATACCATACCTATATAGGATGACACATTTGATCCAATTCTCCTGAAATGCCCCTCTCCATACCGATCCACATTTGAGGGAGCTGGATTAGCTGGATTAGCTGGATTTCCAGCTTTCTCCACTTCTTGAGGAAGTCTCCTGAAGAACTCCACTGTGAGATACGATGATTCCATATCCACAAGCCGAACAGTTGTCTTCTTACTCTCTTCACGAAACCTCTCTAAAGCCTCATTTGTAGCTGCAGCTATTTCGACTTGAAGAGTCGGGAAACGTTTCAGTTCCTATTCAGTCACAAATTACAGCTTATTGACCATTCTAGTACTCCACAAACAGGGTTACTAAAAAATAAAATCTCCTGAGTTTTACCTGAGTTTCAGCTATTGATTTCCTCACAAGTTCTTTTAAGACAAGGTGAACCTACATCCAAATCATACAAATCCAGCTTAATTCTTTTATTAATGTTAGCTTCTTTAAAATAAGAAAAAAGAATACAACCAGGAGTGCTTACTGCATCAACTGAAGCTTCAGCTGGGCCTCTAAAGTAACTAAGAGACCCCTCAATCAGGCGCCGGTAACCTTGCTCTGGGGCAATTAAGTGAGGCTGGTAACCATCTGCCTCTGACACCACTTTCTTTACATTCTGAAGAGAAAGATGTCGGTCAAATGGAAGCTTCCGTAAAGCAGCAGGAAGCTGATTGTCAAAGACATTATATATCCTATCTCCTCCTGGCCGCCTGTGACAATAAACAAGAGGGAGATTATGTAACCAAAGAGACTTCTCAACTTGTCCATCAGATAATAAGCTAACTTCATGACAATGATTCCAAACTGCTTAACCATATTCAGGTGGTACATTTTAAAGTCGTACTTAGCTAGTTCAAAACAAATAGAGGACCGTTTAAACATCAAATCTTATTTATGACCAACGATTGTACTTAAGAAAAAAGTCAAATATCAAATTTGATATAACTATCTATCAATCCCCTAAGGATGGATTGAGAAGTGAGAACAGTCGAGTTACAATCACAAGATGCTGTCCAACCAAAAAATTTCAAATAAGCAAGTATAATAGAGTAAAAGTCAAACATGAGAGCATATATTTACCCTCCATCTAAATGCTCCTTGAATATCCGATCAAATGCGCGGCAAAGTTCTAGGATGGTGTATAGTTGAGCCTAAAACAAAAATTATAGTTGAAATATTCTTCTGAAGGATATCATAGAAAGATTTTACTCTTTCATGAAATAATCACAAATGTATATCACTCACCCCAGCATCAACAGCAATTGGTCTCCCAAGATGATCCATCTCTGACTCAAGTTCTTCGATGGTTTTGTTTATCAAAGATGTTATACTAGGTATCCGTGCCCTAATTACTGACTCCAAGTGCTACAAAATAATATAACACGATTCAAATGACACCCTATCTCATAAAAAAGGGTTAAGAAAAATGCTTTAACAAGCAAACCTGTGAAAGAAGTTTTGCAAGGTATTCCGAACCCATTTTATTGGCTAAGTGCCCATAGTCAGGACTGGTTGCAAAATACTCACGCTCCTTGCGTCTAGCAACAATCATATCAACCATTTTATTGATATCTGCTTGGGATCGATTTACTACACCAACCCAAGGATGTTGCAGACGATAAGATCTTCCTTCAAGGACCTTAAGGGGGGAAAAAGGATAAGAGGAAAAACTAATTATACAGTTTTACAGGCACTGTTCAAACTGTAAGAACTTGAAAGGGATATATATCATAACTACTGTGGGGCAAGGAACCTGAGAGAGAGAGAGAGAGAGAGAGAGAGAGAGAGAGAGATTACATCCAATGCATTAGTTCCTTTGTCCATCAAATCCAGCTTTGTCAAGACTCCGAATGTCCTCTCACCTGGACAGATTACAGACAAGGATTATAGTGACAAAACAGTGACATGCAAAGGTAATAACTAACAAGTGATCATTCCACCAAACATTTAAATACCTGAGGGATCCACTTCCCTAGAAATTTTAATAGCATCAGAAGTTGCTATGTCTTGGTTGGCCGGAGATATTGCTAATATGATACAATTAGGCTGTCAAAGGCATAAAGTATTGGTTATAGCAAATATGTACTTGATGGTGTCACTTGTTAACTAATTTATTAAGAGTAAAAACCTAACAAGGTAATAAAATGGTACCCACCAACAATAGAAACAGAAAGGAATTTTGTTTGGATTATAGGCAGTTTATAATTGTAACCCCAATGCAATATTGAATGAAACTATGATGCATCATCAAATCAAATTATTAAACTGGAAGAGCAAGGAAAATAACCTTCTCAATATAAGATCGAACCATATCTTCAATGTCTTGAACAACACTATCGGGCTGTCCCTCTGAAATAGACATAGTTGTTAATCACTACAAACTAAAAAGGAGCATCACATTATCCAAAATAAAATTATTTGCATTTAGTAATTGAATGCAAATCTTACCTACAGCAACTTTAGTCAACCCCGGTAAATCAATCAAAGTTAGGTTGACAACTGCACAAGAAACAAAGAAATTGAATTAGCATGGAGGAAAATAGTTAGGCTATGCTTAAAGTCAGTGCTTACTAGCCTAATTCTTCATGAGTGTTGAAGCATGAATTTGATGTAAAAATTCTGAAGTGATACTGTTAGGGTGATTCTATTTAAATGCAGTGAAGTACATTTGTGTATTTTAGGTACCTTGAACGTGGGGAAATTTAGGTAGATTGAATTGTTTGAGGGCTTAGACTTAAGTACATTTGTATTGTAGTAATTAATTCAACTAATAAGTAATGAGTAATAACTTGATTGAGTATAAAGGCTCCTTAAAGCATTAGCTCTTTACGTCTATGTCGTATATTTTATTAGTTTATCGGAGTAGGGTCTTTGGACTTTTGAACAATCCTTCGGTTTGTCCAACAAACAAGGAAGATTTTCTTTCTGTGCACAGACAACTTCGGGGAGGGGATTTTGAGAAGCAGATTTAGAGTGTATTTGGATGGAACATAATCAAGAATTTTTTTTCAAGCAGAAGATTTTGCATCTTTCATTTTGAAGAATGGGATTATTGAACTTCTTTCGGTGTTCAGCCAATGATTGTTGTTCAGCCAAGCAAATAGATTGTAAGGAATTGTTATATTGACTAGCACACTATTTGGGCTATTGCACTCTGTTTTCTTTCAATACAGCAGGAGAATACCATTGCCTCTGTTTTGTAATTTTTTATCTATTTTAATAGTAATTTTCTTTTAAATCAAAAATAAACTACGAAAGTGCAAAACATGAGTTTACAGCAAACAATCAAGTAAAGATTTCTGAAAGTAAGAGACAATAATAATCGAAGCGCACCATGTGGAGAATAAATGCTAAGATGAATTGGAACAGGAGATATTTGTTTTGTCTTTCCCGTTACCCTATCAGTTTCATCCTGAATTTCCTTGCGGACTACGGCTGCAAAACCAAAACCAAATTTTAAATTTAAAAAAAAGAAAAAGAAAGGAAAAAAAGCAAAAGCATGCAAACCATTTACTTGTAAGCCAAGTAGGAAACAGCACACTGATCACATGATAAATTACTAGCAAATTATTAGTCCATGGATAATGACAAAAACAATTCACTTTTTGAAAGAATAATACTACAGTCAAGTATAGTTGGAAACGAGCCTAACAGTTACGCATAAAATCTACCACCACAATTATCGTGCACACTCACACACACACACACAAAACAATTGAAACATAATGGAAGAAGATAATGCTGGTATATAACCAAACAAAATCAAAATATTTATTCACTAAAACATGATATTGAAAGGAGCATTAGAATTCTGTTACAACCAACTCAGAAACAAGGGCAACAAAAGACCATACTATTCATATAATTAGCGAATATGAAATTACAATACAAGTCTCAACTTATCAAAATGCACCAACATGTAAACTGTTAAATACATAATGCTGACACAGAAATTGCGGGTTATTACACTACATTACCAAAATCAGTTATCTTTCTCCTTGGCATGTGAAGAAACTCAGCATGCTCCTCTGCTTCCCCTTCAATCTTATGAAGCTGCAACACCAATGGACGCCTCGTCACAATCCCTGCAATTCGAAATCCAAATTCAACTCATTCATTCACACAGTAAGAGATACTCTCATATGTTGCGCATTTACTGTGAGTAACAGACAGGGACCAGAGTCCAACTAATTCTATTGAGTTAGTTAGAAGTTGTTATTCAGTTTCTGATTCTGTTATCTGTTATCATATAGTTCTGTTATTTGTTATAAATAGTTGTACTCTGTATCAGATTAACATCATTTTTGAAATATCATCTCCAATCTCATTCCCCGCATTTTCTCGGTTTTCTTCACACACACAAAAAAACCAAAACGTAAGCAAAAAATAAATAACATACTCCACAAAAAATAAAATAAAAATAAAAAATAAAAAATAGCGAACCTGATCCTCTAGGCAGAAAGTCACGTCCAACGATGCTCTCTAAAACCGAAGACTTACCCGAACTCTGTTCTTATTTCAATAAATAAATAAACAAATAACCAAAAAAACAAAAATTAAGAGAAAAGAAAACGAATTGTTTATGCTTCAGAGAATTGACGGCGATGATGATGATGATGATGTTAACCTGGCCACCGACTACGGCGACGGAAGGGAGAGCTTCCCAGAGAGAAGAGAAGGAGTTGTTGTCGGCACCGCCATAGTCACCGAGCACCGTGCAAGCTTGCTGGATTCTGTTAACCAACCCGATCAAGCTCTCCATCGTCGTCATCTTGTTAATGATGATGATCTTCAGCTGCTACTATGGATTCGGAAACCCTAGATATTCGCAGACAGAGAGAGAGAGAATAGAGTTTTAGAGAGAGAAAATCGGAGAAGAAGGAGAAAGAGAGAGACAGAGAGATTTTGCGCGTCTTTGGACAAGTTCGTTGTTTGAACTTTGTCGTTTTCTTTTCTGCTTTGTTAACGAGAAAGCAGCCTTTGTTTGAACTTTGAACTTTGAAATTCAAAGATTTGAACTGTGTGGCAGTGAATGGATTAAATATACGAAATAATTATCTCACCATTAGATGAGATAATTATCTCATATGCAAGATCGATAAATAAAATAGTAGAATTTACTATTTTTTTTCGAAAAAAGAGTGCGGTTCACTATTTTTTTTTTTAAAGAGCAGTGGATTTCATTATCTTATCTTATCTCTATTGCAAAACTAATAGATCCCTTAAATATATGATAGGTTAGACTAAGTTTTGATTTAAATAATAAAGGGAAATATATATTTGGGTTTTATGTTTATTATGTTCTAGGAAAAGTTATTGTGTAATATTATAGAGATTCGTTTTACGTGCCATATTTTTTTATTTTTTTTATTTTAAAATGTGCGGGTAGGAAAGTTTGTTATGTCATGTTTAAGGATAAAATGAAAACTCTATATATTTATCATCTAAAAAGTTTATTATTTTTACAACAAATCTAATCATCATTGATTTCAGTCAATCTAACGGTTATAATTTATTAATAATTAATAATTAATTAGTAAGTATAACTCAATATTTTAAATAAAGCATAATCATTAGATTGAAGAAAATCAACGATAATTAAATTAGTTGTAAGGGTGTTAAAAAAAATTTAATAATAAATATATCTTTACCCATAAATAAAGTAGGTGTTTGTATAAAAGAATTTATGATTGGACTGACCTATTTTTTTTTGTGAAAGGACCGACCTTTTAGTTTGTTAGGCTCAGAGATTTAAAAAATAAACATTGTGGCCTATGCCTATTTAAATTTATTAAATATTCAATAATTAAAATAATATTATTTTATTATATAAAATTATTAAAATAATTATTTTATTTAATATGAATAATATGATATGTAGATTTATAGGCCAATATGTATAAAAATAAGTATATGACTTATTTTCTAAATAATTTTTTTTTTGAAAATCTAACCCTATTCATTTAACTATTTATAGTTAGACAAGTATAATTTAATATAACTTAGAGACCTAACTCATTTACTCAGCCGGTGGTAATATATAATTATATAGTCTGATGATGTCTGCGTGGGACCTATCTTTTCAAAATTAAACTTATTTGTTTGTCCTTTCCTTTCCCTTCGACTTACTTCCCCTCACGAGTTTCTAGAAAAGGCAACGATATCTGTAATTTCTAGAACTAGAAATATACGCATTCCCTTGTCTGACGTCATTCAGAACGTACGTATGTTATTTAATGCAAATAGAAAAAAAAAATTAGATTTAAGTGACATTTTTAATACAAAAGTGTCACTTAATTAATCACAGGAGAGTGAGTCGAATCGGTAAAATCAAATATATATTTTTTATTTTAGTAAAAAAGTACCGAGTCTTTAATATTACGAGAATATTAAATATTCATGTTTCAAAAGAAAATTGTTTTTTTTTTCAGAAAATAAAAAATTTGTTTGACTTATATCACTAATTGGATAAAAAAAATCAAAATAATATGGGGAAAATTTAAAGTTTTACTATTGAGAAAAATGTTTATCCTTTTAAATGACACAATTTATATCCTTTCACTTTCACAAAGAGGTGGGACCTACACCTTTATTTTTTATCAATTTTCTCTTCTCCTTTATCTATCTCTTTCTCTCCCTCAAAATGACACAACTTTATATTCTTTAAAATGATACACACTTGTTATAAATAAAAAAATTGATACACATTTTACCCTTTACGATTAGGATAAAAGAAAGTTTTACAATTAGGGTAAAAGATCTTTCTTGAAGCTTGAGATTCATTATCTTTAATAGCCTTAATTTAGAATAAAAATTACCATAATATTCATTAAAAACACTTCACAAATGAAGACCTCTTAGAACCCAACATGTGGAAATGGATTCCGTGGAGAAAGCCCTATATTTCATTATTTGTCGTGATGAGTGAATTTTATAAAATTATATTTCATGTATGAGGATTGATATTCAACAAGCCTTTAAAAGACTAGGGTTGGAAATCATTGGAAATTGTTTAGTCAAAGATACCTCAACTATTGAGATATTGCTTATTTGTCCTCTTTAATGTTGGTTGAAGATTGTTGAAGAAGGCTCCTATGTGTGCTTTAATAGTCAAGGGGCGGTGGTACATTTATAAGAACTCTGACTTTCAAACATGAATAGGGAGGAGGAGCATGCAAATAAGGAAAAAATCTAATATGGTACAGGCCCACCATTTATTCAATGGTCCCTTTTTCATAAATTGAAAATTTTCTTCCATTTCTACCTTTTTCTTTTTGATTTTTTCTCCTTCCGTCCCTCTTTTTTTTTCTATTTTGGGGAGGGACCACCATGGTCCCGGCCCACAAAAAATTTTCTCGCAAATAAGAGGAAGATTGGTGAATGATGGTGGAGATCGTATATTTATAGGTTTTAGGTTTAAGATTTGTAGCTGGACTAATTGGTAACTAGTACATAGGCCTATAATAGTTGCACCCAACCCGATGCTCTACTATATTTAAATGATGTAATCCATGATAAATCCAAGATGTTTTAACCTTCTAGCGAGGGTGTGTTAGAGTGCTGAGTTATAGTTGCAATTTTGTATAATAGACAACTTGGTTCAAGGTTCGATGTTTTTCTTCAAAGTTTAATGTCAGATATTTTGATATATGCACTTGAGTTTTTGGCTATCCTAGGTTTCTTCCTCGGTGTTTTTTCTACTTGACCAAAGTGTACTTGTTAACATTTAAGTTTTTTTTAGGTCTAATGAGTCAAACTTGTATCCTAGAGTTGTCCATTGTGTGTCTTAGCTAGGTATGTGTACCTTTTAGGTTTACACTTAGGAATTTTTACAAGAATATGTGCATGAATTGGTACTATGGTGGTGTGCCTTTACTAGCTGAAGTTTGTCTTATGTTTACTTTTGTTGGGCATGGTCACCTTTTGGGATTATATTTGAATGATCGACTTAACATTTGAAGCATATTCACAATCTTCAACACAAATTGGACAATATTTTGCAATATGTCCACTGCAATCTTCACTAGACTCACAATCTTTAACACATCAACAACAATGTAGCCAAACTCACTACCCCCAAGCTCAGTCAGTCACCGACTTGATGTGGTCTAAGGGATACTCGTTCATCCATGCCACCATCCCAGACGTGCAAGACCTATCAACATAACCCTTAAGCCCGACTACCCCGTTACCTTAACGCAGTTCGAGGGGAACCTCTTCGGCTAAGGATTATTACCCTAATGTGCTCGAGAACTTATGCAACCCATGAACAACCCAAGAAAAATAATAATAATGGTGTATACCCTAATAGGTATGTATATTTTTGTATGATGTTAGGCATGTTATCTTTAGCTTAAAGTGGTTAACATTAATCATTATTATTGTTTGTTGATTATAAAATTGTAACGTTATTTGTAATTTGTGGTAATGTTAATTTATAATGTTCAACATAACTAGGCAATAATTATTTTAATTGCCTTTAATGTTAGGAATTTATAGGTTATCTTAGCATTTATTTTAATCATTTAATTTTTTGTAACCGTTAAGATATGAATTAATGGTAATTAGAGTAATCATGATTACCATTAATAATTATTTAACCATTTTAATATTACCAGCAATTTATGCCTTTTTCCATTACAAAACTTTGTATATAAATAGGAGATTAACCTAACAAATCAAATCATTCCCACATTCTCTCCAATTCTTTGCATCTCTCCATTTTCCTTCTTATTTTCTTCCTTTCTCCTAACTCTTTCAAATTTTGTTGCAACTATTTTTTTCTCAACTGACAATTGTGTTTTCCCTCTTGGATTTTTTTTTTGAGGAAGCCTTCAAACATAGAGTTCAGGGGGTAATCTTGATCTTTAAGGTATCATAGGTTAATTTTATGTGAGATTAGTTATATGTAATCCTAATCTTTAGGTAATCTTAGGTTATTTATATATGAATATGTTATGGGTAAACATAATCAATAGGTTAGTTTTATATGAATTTTGATAATATACTCATAATCCCTAAAGAATCATAGGTTGGTTATGTGTGAATTTTGTTGGGAATTTATTGATTATAATCCTAATCCATATAGAATTTATTGATTATTTATGAATTTTGTTTGGTGTAATCTTGTTTTCTAGAAAATTATAGGTTAATTATTTATGAATTGTGTTGGAGTAATATTAATATCTAGGAAATCATAGGTTAACATACGTGAATTATCTTGGGTATTGTTGTGTAATTTTGCAATCAACTAATAATAATGACACAATAAACGCAAGTGCATGTTGTCAACAAGTAATATAAGATGTGTAAGTCCAAGTATTGTTCCACAGAGATAATTATAAAGCTACTGCGTAAGTGAAGCAACAAGAGTGAAAATCATGATTAAGAACTAAACTAAGATCTAAATTAAGTAAACTAATGAATAGTGATTAAACCAGGCTAAGATTGCTGACTAAGTAATAGAACATAATAAAAGGATTGAGTTTCAAGTATCAAAAGATAGATTGGGATCAATTTATCCAATTTTGCAACTTCACCAAAATGCTATAACAATGTTATACATGTCCTCCTTCAGTATCCAGAATGCGTGCTTTTATGTAGGGGCTCTCACCAACCTTACATGTTTACCCAATAACTATTCTTATGTCTTTGTGACTAAACTAATTATTGAATTTATAAATTTTAAGTTCCATTTGGCTATATGACGTGAACCATCTTTGTACCCACAACTTAACTAAATTGATTTAGTCAATCCATACTGTTTAATAAGGTTCCAGGTTCACCTACATATATATATATATATATATATATATATATATATATATATATATATATAGCCTAAACCTTATAATACTTACAACTCACTCTCATTAAGTCAACAAGGTAAGGAATGAAATACTTTAGTAAACAACTAATGGAAAGATAATATAGAAAATTTTAGACTTCATGGTTACATCACATATATGGGTACTTTGTCACCCAATCCTAAATAATTTGGCTCATACTTGAAATAAAAGAAACATCAACAAAACTTAAAGACTTCATAGAACTAAGATAAGATAAACAGTAGCATTGTTGTAGCTCTACCCTCTCAACAACTCCTTGCGCACCCACCTTCCACCGTCTCTCAACCACCGGATAATGCAGGATCAACCGGGTCTAACGATTTCTCTAGTGGACCCTAGCTTCACCCCTTGACCTGTTGGATTTCTCTCAATGAGATCTTCAAAATCTCTTAAGTGTTCCTCAGCTTGCAATATATCTTCCAGCTTAGTTTGGATATGCATAGGCTTCTCTATATATAGAAAATAGTGAATTGGGTGCCAGCAACTCTTAAATTTGAATCCCCTCATAGAACTAGGATTTCTAGTATAGATCAGATTTCTCTTTTTGACAACTGAATCTTAGGATTTGATAGGATATATGTCTTATCCCTTAATTTGCGCAGCCTCTTAATCCTTATCCGGTGTTGTAGCTATCTTATGTCTATGTTTGAATTTGTTCAAATGCCTAACTTCTTATCTATTATGTTATAACCTTGAACACACTGTTTCACTAAACGCCTGATTGTTATAGCTCTGTTGTGGCTCTAATCTGCAACAAAACTTCAAAGACATTATATAGCTCTAACACTCGAATTAACTTCGGACCTAAACACTTAACATATTTCTTATTCAAAACATACAAAGATAAAATTAATGCAAATATCATATGAAACTAAGGTAATTATACATATAATATGGCACCAAATGATCAAATATTAACTTAAAACTGACTCTCTATGAGAGATTTAACAGTATAATCTGAATTCCTTAATGATAGTATATTAGTGTATTAATTTGTTCTGTGTGCAATATGAATTTTACCTTTGATAGAATTTGAATAATTTATGTGAAAATTATGAAGCACTTTGAGAAATTATTCAAGTATGTCATTTGTGACAAGATTGGATTTCTCTAATTTTTGTGAGATAGGATAATAATGGCTAGATAACTTTTGGGATGTCACCTCCTCAAAGTGATGAACATAACCTTATGGCTTTATGTGAAAGATGTTATATGATGTGAAAATGATGTTTATCTAGAGGAGGTAATATGGGTTGAACCCAACGGGTGGCGGGTTGGGTTATACATCTCAACCCACCAACCCGACTCGCTTAGTGGTTGGTCAAAACGAGTTGGCGGAGGGTCGGGGGTCAGAAGATGTTCTTCTGCTCTCAGTCTCTGAAATCGTTGCTGCAACATTAGTAGTTCGGCGGCGAATGACGGAGTGAATGAAAAGGAGTAGTAGAGGTCGTCGCAGCAAGCGGTCAATAGGGCTTACCCTTTCCATGAAATTGAGCCCAAATAGCAGTGCTTTTGGGACTAGAATTGCACTTTTTGTACCCCTGATGATGATATCGACACATCAAAACCTATATATTTTGTTCTCGACATGTTCCTTTACCCTGGGTTTTGAATTTTAGTTTCTTTGCATTTGCAGTTCTTGATTCTTGTGAATTGCGATGAAAATATTTGTAATTGGTTTCACTTGTTCAACTAATTCTTGCAGTGGAGCTGGGCTACATGTTGGTCATCTACTCGAGTATACTGCCAAAGACATTCTTATTGCAATGAAAATAACTAATATTATAAATTTAATAAAATATATTTTATTTTTTAAATCATTTTTTATTTCTTAGGCGGGTTGACCCGCTAAACCACTATAAAATGGGTTGGGTTGGGTTTCGCAACCCATATTCAAGATGCGGGTGGGGCGGGGCAAGCCATTTTTGGTAGGTTGATAGCGAGTCGGGGCAGGCCGACCCATTTTTCCACCTCTATGTTTATCCATTCTTCTCAAAGTGGTACCTAGTAACAGAGCTTCCCAAGTTACTAGGAGCAACTTTGGTGAAGAGATGCACATACTAAGGACTAATGCGTTGATGATGGCCAACGAATCTTGATTTTACATGGCTGGCAACAGGGCTTTCCATGGTTATTTTCCCACTAAATGGAGCTACATAAAATTAATAATGACAATGAAATATCTTGATTGATGCTTGAGTTAATTATGATGATTGATTGAGTTATGACTATCCTCACTATATTTTGGATTGGGATTAACAGCTTTTTGCTGACTATTTATGTTTGTATTTCTATGCTACAATGATCATTTGGGGGAGAAGAGACTCTCAGTGAAGCATGTTTCAAATGGTGGGACTACCAATGGGTAATGAGGATAACGTCTCGGTCATTTCAAGCAAGAAACAAACATTATAAATTTCATGTTTGTTCCTACTTTGGGATTTAATAATTATATGAGACATATTTAAGTCAAACCTCAGACGTTGGTTTTATCTTTTAAAATTTTAAAAAATTTATTGAATATATTTTTTTGTATGAGAGTGTGATAAGTTTAGCCTTGCACTTGTCCCTGTTGCAGGTGCGGTGGTAACATTTCCCCAAATTGGCTTTAGTTTAGCTTCCACAATATTTACATGATCCTAATAAATAATTAAATGTGATTTTTGGCAATTTCTCTATTATAGAAATATTTTTAAAAAAAATCGTTAGAAATTTGGGGGCGTTATAACTGACCATGGTCTGAATTCTCGCTCTAAAGGGTTTATGAACCCACAAAACTCACTACAGTCTCAGTTTATGCTGCGAGATACAACAAAAACCAAAGCATTTGAATGTAACCTTAAAAGGCCACCATGCCCAAACAAAGCACACACTAATTAGGCTTCAACCAATATAAATCTTAAGAATAATCCTAAAGGGTCCTCATGCACGACGACTAAGGCACATATTCAGCCAGTATTCAGCCAATATGACTCAGAAGAATTGAAACTCCTAAGTGTAATCCTAAAGGGTCCATACGTCTGAATAATGCATACACTAGGTAGTCTTCAACCAACAACTTAGAAGAATCAGAACTCCTAAGTGTAACCTTAAAGGGTCATCATGTTTGGCTAAGGCACGTATTGGGTAGTCTTTGGCTAATGATGCATATCCACTACAATCACAGACTTCAAAACAAGCCAAAAATATTGAGTGTAATCATAAAAGTCACCACGCCTAACTAAAGCACACATCAGACTATCTTAAGACGAGTACCATTTCAATATTCAAGACACAAAAGTACACATGTAACTTGGCACTCTAGCATAGTAGAGCACCGAGTCAGGGGGTACTTTTATAGGCATATGTGCTAGACCTATTAGTAGATTATTATTATTATATAGTATTGATACTATATAGTATTTATGATGATAATGATGATGATTATTATTTTTATTATTATTATGCTTTATCTGTTTCATATTACTCATCTCTTTTATAATATGTGTAATGGATAAAGTCCTTGGGATAGTACGGATAGTACGTGTATGCCTTGAGAATCTATGATGCGATCATGATCGTGATGACTCAATCTCACTACATGACTATGCCCTAAAATCGTTCCTAGTTTAGAGTCACCGATGAAGGGTGTTGGTCGTCTGGATTATACTAGTACGATAGTAGGCTGCTTACATGGAGATGTAAGGTATAGACCTCATGAGTGCAGACATGGAGATGCCTCAACTTATGTCTTTGGTGGATTTGCAGTGGATTGAGTCATGCTGAACTGACCCATTAAGAGACTTCACAAGGAAACTTATGTCAGTATTATTAGATCAGTAATGTTTCTCTTCATTTAGTTGTGCAGATCATCCTCATACTTGAGGCTGTTATTATGCATTATGTCCGAAGGTTATACTTTGGGGAAAAAACTATATCCTCCTAAAAGATGGGGAGAACAATGTACTTATGATTTTGGTTGGAAGGCACGAGTGTGGATGAACAGGCCGAATGAATTCATCATCCTTCGTAAAGGATTAGTTATCTCAAGACCAGTGAGTAACTTCTAGAAAACTCTGTAATCTGTGCATTGTAAGAGATAATGAAGGAGTTCATAAAAGAAGACTCACTATCCCGACAAAACTACTCTTGGTCAATAAAGAGCTGATACAACTTTCTTACTCTTGACATAAGATGTGGTTGAACGAGATAAAATGATGGATGCCACGGTAAATAAATCAATAAAGACAGATTTCACAATCAAACTCGATTAGTTCTGGGGCCATAAAAAATTGCTAGTGATCTGTGTGATTATTGGATGGATGGAGCTTCATAAAGGAGTTTATGAAGATTCCAATGCCACACATGTCAGTGACTAATTAGGCTTAATAGGACTCACACCAATACCACCTTGTTGGCAGTACCTAGCATACGTTGGGGGTAGTATAAGATAAGATTGAGAAAGAGGGATTTTCATTTTGGGCTAATGGGTTAGGCCCATGAAGAGGCCTAATATGTCAGACTCATGGACCTCATAGGTCACGTATGTAGCAAGTGGGCTAGTCCTACACTTGACTCTTCACATGTGACTTGGATATGATCTAAGTGTGTTAAGTAGAATGCTACGTGTATAGGAAAGTCATTGGGCCTAAGTGAGGAGTCACTTGAGCCATGGACATTGAATATGGATTCACTAAGACCAAGAAAATGTGCTAAGGGTTAAGGAACCTTCATGCCCATCTAGCTTTGGGTGCAACACATGAAAGAAAATGCAAGGAAAGAAAATGGGCCAAGTGATGGTCACTTGGGCTAAAGGGCCAAGTGGATAGTGATCCATTTAGTGCAAATGGGAACAACTAGGGATAAGACAAACCCTACTTTAGCACCCATTGTAAGAGAGAAGACACAACATAATGTTGCCCTCATTTGCTCTCTTCATCTCCTCCCCTTTACGTGTCACCATATCTCTTTATCCCCAACCCAAAAACTTTAGAATCTCACCTTGTGCCACCGCTTAATGAGTTGTGAAGGGTTTGGTAAACTGAAGAGAAGAATGAGTTTTGGGCTGCCACCCCAAGAGATTGTATGGATCATCGTTAGAGGGACTTGGGGCGATTTAATCCTGTTTGTGTGAGATCAAGAACAATAAAGAATTTACTGAGGCAAGCATTTACGGTTAAAAGCACCAACGATATGGCTTTTTTATCCTTTCCCATTCAATCTATATTGAATGTGATTCGGATATGTATGAACATGTATGAATGAATGTCTTTCCATTGTGTTTTTAATTTTTAAATTGTGTTCATACTAAGTTCATGCACGAGTTTTCCCTTTCACCTATAATGTAGCCTAACTACAAACCCTGAATCTTAAATCCTTATATACAAGGTCTTTACCTTTAGGTAGCACATTCCTTCTATTTACATGCTTCGCCTCACTAGTTTATTGACTCGAGTGTCGGAATTCTTGTAGATAAATTATCACCTCTTGCCCATCAAAACATGGAGGAGTCTCTTTAACAATCTTCAACCACCATCAAGAAAATATTCTTTAGTGTGCCTACCTATATTTGAAACAACCATAATTTTGAGCATGAATTGGCTATTTGTTAACATGTAAACATTTACTATTGTAACAAAAATATTTTTTTGCCCGAGGAACATAAACCTTCCAATCAATCCTTATACCTATCAACTACACAACCCAAAAGGTGCTTGTTAGAATCCTTTTAAGGCTATGTTCTCCATAGTCACCCAAAAGCAAAGAAGCCTAATGTGCCTAGTATCTATATAGTCAGTGAATACAGAGAGGTCTTTTGGATGAAACTCCTTGTTTACCCCTAGAAAGGGAAATTGATTCTCCATTAACTTAGTACCCGGAGTAGGTCCCATATCCGTAACATCTTATAGGATGTCTCCTCTTGAACCTAGTGAGTTAAAGAAACAAATAGAGAAACTCTTGTTTAAATAATTCATCATACTTATTGTGTCATCTTGGGAAGCTGTAGCGCTCTTCGTCAAGAAAAATGATGGAAGCATGAGGTTGTATATAGATTATAGGCAACTAAGTAAAGTCATCATCAAGAATAAATATCCCCAACCTATGATAGATGACCTATTGGACCGATTGAGAAAAACCATAATGTTTTTTGCAA
Organism: Gastrolobium villosum; assembly: GCA_032173675.1. NCBI lineage: Eukaryota > Viridiplantae > Streptophyta > Magnoliopsida > Fabales > Fabaceae > Gastrolobium > Gastrolobium villosum. Next base: position 30,494 of record JAVKPL010003290.1, read on the forward strand.
TAGCCCCAAGGTTAGGATACTACTAGATTAGGACTAAGGCAGAGATATTCCCAATACATCTTTTAGGACCAAATATGGGCATTATGAGTATTTAGCTATACCATTTGGACTTACTAATGCCCAAATTATATTTATCGATTACATAAATAGGATTTTTGGGTTTTATCTAGACCAATTTGTGGCAGTATTCATAGATGTTATCTTGATATATTCAAAAAATGAGAAGGAACGATAAGAGAATTAGCATAGTCTTACAAGTGTTAAGGGACAAACAACTATTTGCTAGCTTGAACAGTGTGCATTTTGGATGAAAGAGGTTCAGTTCATAGGTTGTGTGATTTTAGATAAAAGAATATCTTTTGATCTTAGTAAAATTTAGGTTGTGACACATTGGGAGAGGCTAAAAACTATCAATGAGATAAGAAGTTTTCTTGGACTAGCTGAATATTATACAAGGTTTAAAAAAAGATTATCATAGTTAGTATTATCCTTAATTAGGCTGACTAGAAAGGCAATTGTTTTTGTTTGGATCCAAAAATGTGAGAACAATTTTCAGGACTTAAAGAAAAGGTTAACAACTACCCCTGTCCTAATAATCCTCGACCTATTAGGAAATTTTGAAGTGTAAAGTGACGCATCTAAGAAAGGATCGAGTTGTATGTTAATGCAAGATAAAAAGGTAGTAGCCTATGCATCTAGGCAGCCGAGACCTCATGGGAAAATTACCCAACCCATAACCTAGAACTGGCAACTATAATATTTTCCCTTAAGATTTGGAGATATCATTTGTATGGAGCTAAATTTGAGTTTTTAGTGACCTCAAAAGCCTTAGGTATTTAATTGATAAAAGAGAACTAAACACAAGACATAGAAGATGGATGAAATTCTTAAAAATGCTATGACTTTGATCTTAGATATAACCCAAAAAAGCAAATGTAATGTAAGACGTTTAAGTAGAAAATCATTATACTTGTCACATTTAATGGTCAAGAAAATGAAGTTAATAGAAAAATTTAGAGACATGAGATTATTAGAAACAATGTTACCTTGAAGTCTAGGTATTAGTGAGATAAGGATAGATAGTGAGTTGATTAATAAAATTGGAAAAGCTCAAAAAAAGGACTTATTAGGATTCGCCAAAGGATTTGCCAAAATGATGGACTAAAAATATTAAGAGAGTATAGCCCTACCCAAGGAAGAATTATTGAAAGAGGTATTAGATGAGACTCAAAATTATATGTTGGAATTATATGTTCATAATGCATATAATATTTAAATGTATGTCATTTGAATGTTGTTGTGCAATTTTGCAACTCTTATAACAATCACACCTTAACACAAGTGCAGGTTGTTAACAAGTAATATGAGATATGTGAGTCTAGATAACGTTCCCACAGAGAAAGCTGTAAAGTTGATATTAATGTGAAGCAATAAAATCAACAATTTTTATGGATATTTTATGAGTTTAAAGACTAACTACCGGCTAATTATTAAACTAAGTTAAAAGTAAAGTAAAAATGCACTCAAGAATAGAGAATCCAAATGTCAAAGTAGATTGAGATTAATTTGTCCTATATTACAACTTCGCCAAAATGTTGTAATAATGTTATACCAATCCTTTATCATAACCCGAACACGTAATTGTATGTAGGGACTCCTGCCAGCTTTATATGTATAAAACAACAATTAATCCCTATATCCCTAAGCAAAATAAATCATTGGATTCAATTAAGTACAAGTTCCATACAGCTATGTGGTGTGGACCATCTTTCTACCCACAACTTGACTAGATTTAATTAACCGAATTAATCTACATTGTTTAATAAGGTTTCATATTCACCTATATTCCTGTAGCCAAAATCCTAGGACACTTGCTGCTCTTTCCCAGAAAGTCAACAATATTACAAATAAACGCTTTATTAAACAAACTAATGGAAAATAATAGTAATAGAGTTTAGGCATATACGAATACATTACAACATAGGAACTCTATCACCCAATCATAGGTAATTTAACTCATACTTAAAATAAAAGAAATAGAAAAGAAAGAAGAAAGATCCATGGAAACACAAATAAAGATGGACAAAAAACAATGTTGTAACATTGCTCATGCAACTATCACTCTCCACCGTATTTGAGTTTCTCCGACGACTCTCTACCTCTAAAAATAGTGTTTGGATCAACCAGATCAAATGATTCCTCTATTGGATCCGAAATCACCTTTGATCCATTGGATTCCTCTCAATAAGAAGAGTTGAATTGTGTTTCCGTCTTTTTATTTATTGATGTGGCCCACTGGACCTCAAGTAAGTATTTGCATTTTGTAACACCTCGTGTGTACCTTGTGTATTAACTCAATTATACTATTAAACAAAATTATAATTATTCCTAAGTCATTTAAAATAAAGCTAAAGCAATGTCTTCTACGTATGAGATTATAAGAAAAAAGATATCACATAAAAAAATATGAATAAACCTTTTCTTTTTATAAACAAATTCAATTCCATGCTCAATAATGTCTAAATTATTAGCTATAATGATTAACTAAGGTAGGAAGGTCCTACATAAGTCTATAACCTCATACCTAGTGGCCACACAAGCTTGGAGGTGCAAAAATATGAAACATGTATAATTTTTCCCAGTATAGTGCTTTAAAATGCGCTAGCGTGTTAAGGCACACATTGAGTGTGTTTTACCTTAACCCAAAGAGAAATAGGTAAAGTTTTCATAAAAAGTCAAGCATAATATCTCATTCCAATATTGGATGGGCTTTCAGAAAAAGTATTTTTTATGCCTTGTTTATTTTAAAAGTATTTTTTATAAAACTAAAACTATTTTGGTTTTTAAAATAATATTTGGCTGTTGACTTCTATTTTTTTTAGAAGTTAAACTTTTTAGATTCCAAAAAAGCAATATTTTTTTTGTTTTTTTATGACTTATATTTTTCTTTTTTAAAATTAGGCATCCAAATAAATTTTTTCTGAAAATTAATTTTTTTAATAAAAAACAATAACTTTTTGGAGATCAAAAAAATCCATCCTAATGTGTCTATATACAAAACATTACGTAAAATTGATGGGATAGGTTTGTCAAAAGTTCAAAATCAACTCAACGTTCAAGTAGCAATATTCCAAGACCACACCTATGATGCACGGACACTAATACGACACGACACGCCGATACATTAATTCTAAAAAAGAGAATATTTCAACATGTTGGGACACATGTTGATATTATATAATATTTCTAATATATATAATATAATTTATATTTAATAGATATAACAATCCATAATAAGTCATATAATCAATCAAATATTCAAATTTCATAACATAAATATAAATAAATAAAAAATTTCATAACTTGATAATTTTTCATGTCAAATTTCATAACAGAAAAAAATTGATTTATAAATGATTTTTTTTAACTTTTAGTTAATAAAATAAAATTAAGACTAAAAAAAAAACGTGTCCGAGCGTTGACCACGTGTCCGAAAAAGTTGACCGCGTGTCGGAAAAACGTGTCGGGGCGTGTCAGAGAGTTGACCACGTGTCCCAAACAATTGACCGAACACGTGTCAGAATGTGTCCGTGTCCGTGTCGGACACATGTCTGACACACAATTTTTTTTTAAGAAGCGTGTCTGTGCTTCTGAGGGCCGCACTATGAAATACTCCTCTTCCACCGTAACCAAAGATCAGGGGTGTAAATGTGTTATATTGGTCTACAGGGGCCTACGACCTAGTTTGTATTAGGTCAAATTTGGCCAATTACAAATAGTACGATAGAACAGTGTTTTAAAACCCAGCTCGGATCGGCCGGGTCGATCCGGGACTCGGTGACCCGGTGAGTTCCCCGGTCTGAGTGGGTAGTTGAACCGCTTCTGCAGTTAACTCGGATTGGATCGGTTGACCCGGCCGAAACCCGGTGACCCGGTTGACCCGGGTTAGACCGGTTATTCCTTTTTTTTTTGGCAATTTTTTGTTGTTGATAAGAACTCTTGAATTAAATCATATTCATATTTTATGATGAATATGATTAAAAGTAAGGTGAAAATAATAAGGTAGTTTAGATTAGTGCAGTTCGTTTATGTAATTTAGTTGCATCTTATAATGATCTCATGAAGTTAAGTGGTGATAAACATTGATGGTCTCATGATCTCATCTCAACGGTGGACATTTTTTTCTTAGTGTATATTTCATGCATATTATTTGTTGTCATGATTTAATTTATCCGTATTATGTGAAGCACAAAAAGTTCATTTAACTTATATTGCAGTTTGTTTACAAAAAAAAAAACTTATATTGCAGTTTTAATCCAATATTATGATATGGTCTAGAGCTAGAAGCTTAGAGTATATAATATTTGCTATCATTGAAAATCAATTTATTTTTTGAAGCTCATTGATAGTTCTCTTATGTGAATTTTTATTAATATAAGTAATATTTTTATATTTTTAATATGTGAACAGTAAATCCGGTTCAACCCGGTTGAACCAATGACCCAGTGACCCAGTACCTCGACCGGTTTGATGACCGATCCGAGTTTTAAAACACTGCAATAGAACATGTCTAGATTTTTTAAAAAACCTATTTAGAAAATAGGCTATAGGTTTTTTCGTATATATTGGGCCTATAATCTTATAGGACGACATATAGCATGTTTTTTATTTTAAATAAAATAAAATAAATTATTATTTTAATAATTTTAAATAATAAAATAATATTATTTTTAATTATTATTTCAATTGTTAAATATTTAATAAATTTAAACGGTTAACTCTAGGTCAACAATTTTATTTTTTAAATATAAATCAGAACAAAATTTTAATTCAGACCGAACTACAAAGATTAAGGTGAGATGCAATATGTTTTAGTTATACCTAATCTATTTAATACAAAGCGTAACTTAGCCTAACGTATTTAACGCTCACACGCCCCTGACCACTAAAACAAACAACACCATTAGTTGTTCCCACTTCTCAGTTCACAACACTTAGATCTTCGTCTCACAGAAAAAAAAAAAATGGCGATCTTGTCGAAGCACGTGAGGCTGTCGTCGTCGCTTCTCAAACGGCTGAAGCAGCACGTGAGCGCCAGATTTCTCACCACAACGGAACACAACCGCCCCACCATCGTTCACAAACGCAGCCTTGACATTCTACACGATCCTTGGTTCAATAAAGTATACTACTCTTTCTTCTACTTTAATTACATTAATTTTTAGGATAATTTTGTTCTTCAATTTTTTTTTATTATTAGTTGTTTTGAATACAAAATGAGCTTAATTTTTTTTTTTTTTGAAGAATTGAAAAGCATTAGGAATGCGCGGCCAATAACTGTGCGATTTTATTAAGGCCTTGTTTGTTTGGATTGAATAAATTACATAAGCTTCGATTTATGGGTCATGAAAATAAGCTTAAAACAACTTATGTGAGTTTCAGAAACTGTTTTTAAGTTCATCAAAACAAGTACTTATTATAATAGAGAAGCTCAAATAAGTTTATCCAAACAGGGGCGTTAGTCATTATAGTCTAGTTAAGGCTTCGTAGATTCTATGTTGCTTTTATGTATACCTATTTTATGTATGGGTTTTATAAGAGTTATGTGGTATGAAAAGTGATCGTGTAATCTTATATAAATTCTTTTTGGGTGCCAATTTTTTTTTTTTAAAAAGTGTGGGTCTCACAAAATGTTTTGTGTAGGAAATGTTTTTTGTCTGTTATGAGATTTGACATAAAAAATGTATACTAGATAGCACCTACACGTGTTTTTTTAAAACTTTTGCATTGTTACACCTTGTATGTTATGACACACATCCGACATTTTTTTATTTTTTTTTTATAGGTCTAAATTTTATTTTATTAATTAAAAATCAAAAATTAATTTATAAGTTAATTTTTTATATTATATAAAAGTAACAAGGTATGATTATGTTATAGAATTTGAATATTTGATTGGTTAAATGATTTATTATGGACTGTTATATGTATTAAATATAAATTATATTATATATATTAAAAATATTATTTAATATTGTCGAAATATGGCATTTTTTAGAATTAACGCGTCGTCATGTCGTGTTCCGTGTGGTGCAAGAAGATATATACTATGCCTTACTTTCACAAAATGGTGTTGCTTATGTTGTGTTTGTTTAATCTTTTTTGTTTTTGTAATATGTGTTTGTTTAATCTTAATTTGAATTTTTTAAGTGTTGGGAATCCAAGTGAGTCATTTTTTTTTTTTGATAACAAAGTGTGAGTCATTTTACTCCTCTTTTAAAATTAATTTACCACTTTGTTCATTTTCTCAAACTATATACCAATATGGCCCTCTTCTTAAACTATATATCAATCTTCCCTTATTTGATCAAACCCTAGTCCTTGGTAAGTCATTTACTCGAGTAAGTGTAGGTAAAAGGGATGCAAATTGATATATAATTTGAGAAAATATGCAAATTGGTATATAGTTTGAAAAGAGGGATAAATTGATTATTTTTTATTAAAACGGGGCAAGATGGTCAATCGGCTGTGAAGTCCTACATTGATCAAACTCGTAGACCTAATTCCTTAGGATTTTGAGTTGAGATACAGTGTCAAACTTATTTATTGTGGTGGATTGCTGCTTAGCCTATTAATGATAGTTCTCCCCTACCATGGGCACCCAACACAAGGGAAAATGCTGTTGATTGGATTTAATTTTTGTTAATACAAAAATGCAATTTCTGTGTAGTATCAAAACTTAGTTTGAAGTAACGTATATTCTCGCAAGCCCTTTTTATGTGTTTATTTTTCTTCAATAAATGAGTAGGTTATTTAATGGAAACAGGTACAACTACATAAACTCTACAGTATACAATTTCAGTTTTCACCGTGTTGCTTATACTTGAAATTCCTCTTTACATTATCTACATTCTACAAATGAATTCTTGAAGGAGATTCGTTAGTTGCTCTTATGTGACGGAGATTCTTAACTTTTTGCGAGGTATTACTGGATTCTCCACATCCATCAGCACCTCCATGATATGATATTTTTAGAACAACGTGCATTTAAGATGAAAACTTACTCAGTCAGTCAAAGTCAGTGATTGTTTAATTAGGATTAGTTAGTTAAAACTTAATTAGTGAACTGTTTGAGCGATGGGGATGCATCCGTTTCCCTCAAAGGGGTGTAGTATGTCAATGTAACAGTGATCTATGAGACCTAGGTATGAACCAAAGTTTAATGAAGAGTCACCGTGAATGTGTCTCAGGTGGAGGATTGAAATCAAGGGGAAAAATATTGGGCACAGTGGCTTAATGGGGAGTGATTTTAGCAGTGTAACAACTTTTGTAAATGGTGTGCAAAAGGTGTTGCCCTATATATATATATATATATATATATATATGGAGAAGATTCTCCAATGATAAGTGAGAGAGTGAGTCATAACAGTTTTGCCCTTTGGGGCCTTCTAGGTGGGAGGCAAGCACTCTCACCTGGTGCACGAGGTGTGCTGTGCAGGGGGCGTTAGATGTGATGAGGGTCTAAAAGTCTTACTTTATTCAAGGGCATAACCATTATGTGGGCTTTACCAACTGACCCAATGGATTGGGCTAGTGTATCCGGTCCAGAAAATCAGTTAGTCAGCAAAGTCAGTTAGGATTAGTTAGTTATTTTGTTAGTTAATGTAACTGCAACTTACATTTGTGTAAATGGGATACTGTTTTCTGTTATTAGATTTGAGTACATCATTTCCACTCCAACACAGAGAGCAATTTCTTTCCTCTTACATTTTCCTTTCAGTTCTTCAATTTTTTCTCAGTTTCTTGAGTTTTCTCGTGCTATCTTCAACTCCTCTGCCACTTCTTGATTTCTTACCGCGGATGTGATGGAGATTCCTTGATACTTTTCATTTTAGAGGCAGTAAACCTAATGCCAGTTTGATGATTTTCCCCCCAATAGACTAATTACTCGTTGGAAGTTTTCAACCAATAAAATTCCTTTACTGGTTCCCAGCACTTCTATGCACTGTAATTTTCATAAAAATTGGTTCCAAATTCTTCTTTAGAAGCTACAGTCCATAAATAAATTATCCTTGTCTTCTGCTTATTTTACGTTCTGCTAGAAAATGCTAATGAAATTTCTGGCAAATTCCCTTTTCTTCATTCTGATATTTCTGCCTAGTCTGTCTTTAAGTGCCAGACAGAAGATGAATGAATGCTTTTGCTATTAAGTTTTTAATCACTTTCTCTTCCTTCCATTGGTGGATATTTTTTTATTTCCAATAAACTTTCAATCTGATGTAGTAATATATTGATTTTGGTGTTTTAAAATTAGGGAACAGCTTTTTCCATGACAGAACGAGATCGTCTTGATCTACGAGGACTGCTTCCTCCAAATGTTATGTCTACTGACCTACAGATTGAACGCTTCAGTATGTTTTTATTTTTTCAGTCTCATGCTAATGTTCAACATATGGAATCGATGTTGTTTTGTTTGGTAGTGATTTTTTGTAGGTGGTGGTGTTAATGATTGAGGTCCATTTTGCCTTTAAATGGGAATCACACCATTCAAATTAAGGCTTCTTCAATGTTTCAATTATCTGTTTGGTCTGTAGTATCTCAGAGAATAAATAATGACTTTTTTGCATGTTATAATAACGCTTTTCCCTGTGATATGTTCTGTTTCAGGTGTTTGAACAGTTTTAAAAAATAACAGACATTTGCCCATATGTACTTTCTCTCCTTTCTATCAGTAATATATTCTTTTTTTCATCCTAAAAAACAAAAAAGAAGGGCATTTTTTCACCCATTCTTTTACACAAACTACTAACTCTAGTACTATTGCTGGGGAGTCATGGGACCAAACTCAACCTCCTTTGGTTTTTTTAAATGATGTAACCATTTACATCTTCTTTGTGTTATCTGACTGCCTGGGCGCGGTTTTGTTTTGGGGAGGGTTGGAGGTCCAGGAATGGAAAAACAATAAAGGAAAAAACTGATAACAGGTACTTCCTGCATTCATGGGTGAGACCCTTAAGGGAGGTACTTTATAAAGTATAGTGAATCAGATGAAAAAAGAGAGAAAAGAAACGAAAAACAGTTTTTAATATATAAGTTTGTTGAGAATGAGATGATGTTATATTTACTGCTTTGGATAATGTGAAAGTTTGGCTTTACAGATTTTTAATAATTTAGGATGTAAGGGAATCCCCGTCAATTGTCTTTGTTTTTTGATTTTTTGTTTTGTTTTTGTTTTTCAATTTTTGTTTGGAATAATGCTTTTTGAAGTGAATGGGAGCCTTGGCACAATGGTTGGATTTCACCATGTGACCCGGATGTCATAGGTTAGATTCATGTAATCAGCCTGTTGTAAATGCATGGTAAGGTTGCCAGTTGCCTATTATAGACCCATTGTGCCCTTCCCTAGACTATGTGCATAGTGGGAGCTTTATAGCACTAGCCACTAGGTTGCCCTTTCATAGTGCTTCTTGAAGTCTCTGCAAGAACAACTCTGTAATGGCTGTTGCTGAGTATATTGTATACATTTACCCATATATACCGCAAATTTTTTATCATAAGCTGAAACATAAATGAAAGGCTGCACATGCGTAAAGACAGTTGGTGCTTTGGTGATGAGAAATAAGGATTCTGATTCTTTTTTTCATACATTTTTACTTTTTCTGTCAGTAATTAATGAACTGTGTGTCATACTGTTTTATAATTTAACTATTACCAAATTCTTGTGTTTATAGTGGTTGATCTGAAGAGGTTTGAAGTTCAAGCGAGAGATGGACCTTCTGATCCTAATTCACTGGCCAAGTGGCGGATACTTAATCGCTTGCATGACAGAAATGAGACTATGTACTATAAGGTAAGTCCAGAGTTTTCTATTAACTCCTCTGATAACCAATAATTCTGGGCAGAAATAATCTCTGATAACGATTTAGGACTTTAGGTGTCAATCTTTGCCAGTGCCAAAAAAAGACTAACAACACCTAGGCCTTTATAACTTACAGAATACAAAATTGCATTGAGGATTGATACTGAATGATACGTTGTAGGTGCAACTACCATTTAACGTTTTGTCTATTGACATTTCTGCTGTCTGTTTTTAGAGTTCCGTGGCTAGTAGTCTTGGTTTCACCCCTCAACACATTAATTTTTTGATTTTTTGGGAGCTATAGAGCAAGCTCTTCCATCTTTTTGAAGGGTAGTGGGTACTTGCAGTTGCTTAAATTTTATGAAATTTTGTGCAACATTAGCATGATAAGTACATATAATTCAAAGGTAGGATTGACTAAAACTATTTTATACAGAAGTTACATTAGTGATCATTACCAATATGTGTGTGTATAAGGGAAGGGAGGTTTCTTTCTTTCTTTTCTTTATTTACTTTTTTTTCTAGGATATGGTTTGGGTAGGGGAGGGTAAAACTAAATGGAAAAGCAACCTCAATGGGATTCTATCCTTCGTTCAAGTATGCCTCAAAAGGACTTGGTGCCACTTGAGCTATGGCTCTTGTGTGGAATGGAGTGGGTGTTTGTGTTGGAATATACAGATTGATGGTACCTGTAGAAGAGAATTGTATTTAAGATCTGAAAATGTGTCTGAGCCCTTACAAAAAAACGATGACTGGACTGACAACACACAAACAGAGCAATTGGTCATACAATTCAAATGCAGACTCTATCATAGATTACACAGAAGTAAAAATAAGCAGCAATTAAAAGATAAAAGACTCCATGATCCAGCTCATTCTGCAAGGGAATCAACCATCCTTATAGAGTTCCCTTCACCAAATCACACTACTCAATTATCTGATGATCCCACTTCTTACATGCCTTCCCTTATATAACCAACTCCCCATTCTCCTTTCCTCCCACATCCCATTCTCCATTCATTGCCTTGCCTGCTACATGTAAATCTTCTAATACAACCCCCTCAGTCCCAATTCTATTATGGCCGTTGGCAGTTGCCATTTCAACCTTTGTCTGATTAGTTTGGGCTTGTTTCATACCCTCTTACGGTTGTACACTTCATACCCTCTTACGGTTGTACACAAACTTCAGGGACTCCAGCACAGATGAATTGGAGAGATCTCCTGAGTTCATTATGTTCTTGCATATTTTTTTATTTTCTTAACAGTATGCAACTATGCATGTTATACGATGAATTTTATCTGCTAATTATGTACTTTTCTTCTCTATGAATGAAATATTATTTTATCAAGAAGAAAAAGAAAATAAGCTATTTCAAAATTAGATTGTAAGGGAGAAGGTTTTTTCGGAAAATAATTTAAAACCAATGAATATAATTAATTCTACTGCGGTTTTGATAAACGGACACCACCATGTACATGAAGAGATTTTCCCTTGTTATTTATAGAGAAAGAAATTGCAGGGCATGGTTGCATGTGTTTTGCTTCAAGATATGAACATAAGCGTTCCTTGATCCGATCTTTATATTTAGAATACTATTGTACTTTGTTATGAAATACCAATTATGAAATTACGTTAATAAAAAGTTGAAATTATAGTTGTTATTACTGACATTTGTGTCAAAGCTGTTTCTTTCGGCCAGAATTCACATAACTTATAATGAGTTGGATGCACTTTAGTTGTATCATTTTTTATTTTTGTATATTTCTTCAAGTCATGCATTTTCTAAATAATTGAAGATGTTCTCTCATGCATCTAAAAAATCCTGTTTTATCAAAAGAATGATTTTAATTTCATTTACATGTCTTCCATTGTCAGATTTTGATTGCCAAAATTGAGGAATATGCACCAGTAGTGTATACTCCAACGGTGGGTCTTGTATGTCAGAACTATAGTGGACTGTTTAGAAGGCCAAGAGGAATGTATTTCAGTTCTGAGGATCGTGGAGAAATGATGTCTATGGTCTATAATTGGCCAGCTGAGCAGGTTCTTAACTATCCATATCATAGTTTCCTGTTTAAATTCATAGCAAGTACTTTTATTTATGTCTATCCTGAATGTCATTGCATTGTCAATTTGTATTAATGAATTTTAAATATCTGTACTGTTTTGACTGCTGAATTTAATTCCTATATGACAATTGGCCTGGAATTAGGCCTGCGCTGATTTGAAATTTCCTGTATAAATTTAACAGACGTGTATTAACGGATTTTAAATGCATGTATTGTTTTTGATTGCTGAACCCATTTGTTGTCTGACAATTGGCCTGGAATTAGTTTTGTTCTGATTTTAGCTTAATTTCTATTTCCAATCTATTTCACTTAATTCTGGATTCAAGTATCATTGTTGAATTTTTACCTCCTACATACATGTAGCATTATCTGTTTACAAAGTTGACTTAAATATAAAAATGATTTTCTAGTAGTTTCTCCTTGCGAAGGACATTGGGATGAGTAATTTATATCCTAAAATACATTAAAGAAGCTTTAGGACATGGACTTATCTATGAAGATAAATGTCAAACTCGGTTTGTTGGATACTCATGCTAATTGAGTAGTTTTCCCTACTAATAGAAAACCCACTTCTAGATTTTGTGTATTCGTTGGGGATAATATGATTACTCGCATGATGAAGTGCTGAAGCAAAATAGCATCAACTATTTGTGAGCTCATATTTAGGGAGAATATGTATATGAAACTCATTTATGATAATCAAGTTACACTGCATATTGCCTCGAATCTAGTGTTTCATGAGAGAATAAAACACATTGAGATGGATTGCTATTTCATTAGGGAGAAGATCCTATCTGGAGACATCACCACTCTATCAATTCAAAGATCAACTGACAGATTGTTTTCATTAAGCCTTTGAGGGGTCATCGAATAAGTTTTATATATATGACCTTTATGCATTAGCTTGATGGGGAGTATAGGAAAATATGTAAATAGTGCCTAGGTTCATTGTATCGGAATAACCAAATCATTTAATTATGGCCATTAGGATCCTTGTATTTATCGCTGTACTCCTGTAAGTACTGCTGTGTAGTACCAACATGGTTTTTTCTGTCTCTCGACAATAACAATTGACAGCATTCCTGTATTATATGTGTTGAAAATTGTTTGCTAATATTTTTGGCATAGTAGTTAATTGCGCCGCAATAGCGCCGCGAGCCGCGCCGTATGGGCGTTGCGGTGCCTCACCGCAAGAAACCGCGCCGCACCGGAACGCAATAGCGGCCATTGCGATCGCATTTGCGGCCATATTATTGTCATAAGGCAAAATGTCAATTTTGTCCTAAATTTAAATGTGTAACAGAAAAAATTTAAGGATTTCTTAGTCTATCCGCGAAGGGCCGGCTTGGCTCAGCGGTAAGCTTGCTTGCCGTGATGTGTCAGGTCGCGGGTTCGAATCAGTCTCTCTGCAAAAAGCAGGGGAAAGACTGCCTAGAGTATTCCCTTCCCCAGACACTCACGAAGTAGGTATTTGAACTGGGTCGGCCCTTTCTTAGTCTATCCGCATCTCTCTCTGTCACTTATGCTATCTCTACCTTTAAAAAATGTTTCTTTTTGTCATTATTCCTGTCATATATCTATTCCGCTATTTCCGCAACCGCAACCAGCTATAATACTATAGCGTTTTTCGGATTTGGCCGCGACATGCCGCAATCCGCATTTGATAACTATGATTTTTGGCATATATGTCGTTTATCAATGTAAAAAGGTATCATTGTTGGTTCCTGTTTTATCTGACGGTGCTGATTGTGATATTTTGATAGATTAATGAAGACATGGAATGGTTTATTTTTTATACTATTTTGGATGATTAAAATTCTGTCACTAGCATTTCATGTTGCACTGAAAACGTGATGTTCAATTTTCATCTTTCATTGGATTTGTTTCCAAATTATGATCCATGTGTCTGGATAGTATATTACTATATGCTAACTTGATTAAGTATCAAATTGGGACATCTCATTTGGTTTCCTATTCAGGTTGATATGATTGTAGTTACTGATGGGAGCAGAATTCTGGGACTAGGAGATCTTGGAGTTCAAGGAATTGGCATTGCCATTGGGAAGCTTGATCTATATGTTGCTGCTGCCGGGATAAATCCTCAAAGGGTATGCCACTGCTCAGTTTTTCATTAGTTTTCCTTTTGTGTTCAAGTTTTTGATAAAGTTAATATCTTTAATTTGCTTGTAAGGAAATATCCCAATTTGATGAATGCTATGATCAATTATGCGTAAACAACCTTATTGGATCAAGATAACCTGTTCCTTAAATGCTTATTGTCTTTTGTCTATGCCTTTTCCTAACCAACCCATTAATTTGCTTCTTGTTTCTTAAAGGACACTGATTTATGGTGAACTTTCCTTCATTCTGCTAGGTGGTTCTTCCCTTGCAATAGTCTGATTATTTTGTGCTTGATTTAACAATAATTTTATCATGGTTTCTGGTAGTTTATTTCACCTTTTGTTCTGTCCTGTAACTGTTCCTTTCTTGCTCGGCTTGCTTGTCTAGTTCTAACAATTTGCAATGGCATCACTTTGGACCATAAGAAATAGCAATAGAAGTGCTATCACTGACCTTCTACCATGTTATTTGTCCCCCCTTGACATCATCATCATCATCATCATCATCATCATCATTATTATTATTATTATTATTATTATTATTATTATTATTATTATGTATTTTGTCGTTCTTCTAAATTTAGCTCTACATAGTAAATGTCTTTTTCAATCTGAGAAAATTCTTTTCTCGCAATAGGTACTTCCTGTCATGATTGATGTTGGTACTAACAATGAGAAGTTACTCAAAGATCCCTTGTGTAAGTGTTTCTCCATCCAGTGAAGTATATTATATGGGACTTAATAGATGTGATAGAAATGCTATCTGAGGGTATACTCTAGGAGGGGCCGCAGAGAAACAGCCTCTTTAAATTCTTATATACCTTTGAATCTATCAATGTGACATAGTTGCATTAAAATATTGTCCTTCACTACTTTTTCATCAATTATAGGTTTTACTCCTGTCTAACACCAACTTTTTCAAAAGCTTAAACTATTAGGTAGAGGCCTATAAATGGTTTTATATCTCTAACATGCTCCCTCACCCTAGAGCTTTTTGGGCTTGTAACATGAACAGTGCACAGGTCCATTACCTTGTACTGAAATTCTTTATTTAAAAGAAAGGAAGAGGCAAGGATCGAGCGTAGGTTCTAATAACAAGTTAAAAATCAGCTCACCCAAATGTTTAAGGCTATTTGCTAGAATCCCATGATTGGTTTAATATCAACAATTCCTGCTGTGTAACTCACTCAATGGACCAAAAGAACACTATTGTTTATGCCCATCGTTATTTCTCTTACATTGATGATGGTCATCAGCTTTCATCTTAAGCTTTTTTCTAAATTAGTTGACTTAACTCTATGAAACATGATTGGTTTATTCTTTCTTGTCAGATTTGGGGTTGCAGCAACATCGTCTTGATGGGGATGACTATCTTGCTGTTGTAGATGAATTTATGGAGGCTGTCTTTACTCGCTGGCCAAATGTCATTGTGCAGGTATTAACAGTGTGGTTTAAAATACAATAGCAGTTTGAATTCATTTGCATTTTATTCATAGGGTCCATATTTTTCTATTATAAGACTAATGATTTTTTGTGCTAACACAGTTTGAAGATTTTCAAAGTAAATGGGCATTTAAGTTATTACAACGGTATAGAAATACTTACAGAATGTTCAATGATGATGTGCAGGTAAAATTTCTTTTGTATAGGATCGTATCATGTGAGTTGTTTTACAGAGTGCTACTCAGGAAATGTTGTTAATTGTTATTTGTATTTGGGAATTTCAAATGTTATCACTTTCCATTATCATAACTATGACACTGCAAGATTAATTTGTAACTGTGTTAAGAGTTATAAAAACCATTGATCATATTATGCAACACCAGCATTACTTTTATGCCAAACTAGTTGAGGTTGGTAGTCGATGAACCTATATAAAAGCAAGAACATACTAAGGAAAAATAAATAATAACTTAGAAAAAATAATATTATAATAAATAAATAGCGAAAAATATAGAAAATTTAAAAAGAACCATTTTTTCAGAGAGAGAAAGAGATAGAGAGAGAGAGAGAGAGAGGAGGAGGAGGAGAAAAATAAAATGTTAATAGCACAAATTCTGCCGCTCTAATGTTAATAGCTTTTCTCCACTCATTCCTAAGACAAACTGCATGCCAATCTATTTCGTATTCCGCAAGTCTTGTTTTGCGATTTTTCCCAAGTAAGTTCCTGCCGATCTCTTCCCTTTTTTGTGGCATGCTCTCACTACCAAACTTATTTTCTTACTGAAGCATCTAAAGGTCTTTCACAAATTATTCAAACCATCTCGATCTATGTTCTCTTTTCTTTTCTCCCGATGTATTACAACTTTTTCGTCAAATGTCTTTTTTTTTTATCATATCCATCCTTGTATGACCACATTCACCTTAACATTTTCCTTTTGGCTACTCCTATTTTATGTACATGTTTTTTTGGTAGCAATATTCAGCTCCATATAGCTTTGCAGCCTCCTTGTTCCATAAAATTTTCCTTTTATCGTAAGAGGGATTTTAGGATCATGCAAAAATCCCGATGCACTTTGCCATTTCTTTCAACCTGCTTTGATTCTATGGTTACATCCTCATCAATCTATCCCCGTCTTTGCAAGATTGATCCCGGGTATCTAAATGTACCTTTCTTGGGTACCTCTTATCCTAGCACATTCACGAATTCTTGATCAACTTCTCTTGTCGTGGCAATCTCATAATCCATGGTTTCTTAATCACGGGTATATGCACAAGAAGGTATGATTTCTTAATAAATGAACACCATTTAAATCAAATTATTAAATCCTTTCAAATATCTTAAAATATAGCAGATAAACCTCTCTATCTTAGAAATTGTTGGCTGACATAAACTTGTCGCTAAAATTCCTTATACTTTGCACCTATCTGATACAGCTAACTACTGCAAATATTTAACATCTTAAAACCTTACTGCTCCTTCTTTTGCTTCACAAAGCTCTAAATATAGTAGTTACTCCAAAATTTCTGGCTATTCCATCATTCCTAACTGTTAGAGAGGTAATAAAAATCATTTATGTGTCTTTGATAGTTGGCTCATGACAAGAGCCTTGCCACCCCGTTCTTCTAATTAGAAAAAGGAAATTCAGCACGAACCTGGACATTATCCATACTTCAAGCCTTGTATGAGGGGAGGTGATGTCTTAAAGTTGTAATATGAAACCATTCATGTGTCATCACAAGGTAGGTATGAGAACATATATTATATAGAAATTGTTGAGATATATAAAAACCATTGAAAAGCCCTCACCCACTAGCTTAAGCTTTTGGGTTGAATTGGTTCTTTACATAGTATCAAAGCCTCGTGTCCCGAGTTCGATCCTCACCGCTCCCCACTTTCTTTCAAGTGGAAATTCTTTGTTTGCACAGGTAGGTGGGCCTGTGCATTGTCCACCCTTCAAGCCCAGTGGGTTCTCGTGTGAGGGGGCGTGTTGAGATATATAAAAACCATTGAAAAGCCCTCACCCACTAGCTTAAGCTTTTGGGTAGAATTGGTTCTTTACAGAAATATAACAAGAAAATAATAATTGAAGTTAAGATATATACCGTTTTCATAATATTCCATTCTAACTACAAATTTTTAATAAACTCCATAAAATGTCCTAATTAAGCAAAAATGCCTAGACAGGGCACAAGATTTGAATGAATGATGTAGCAGTTCGTTTCATTTTTAGCAGCAAACCAAACAACATAGTACCAAAACTTCGTATATTACACACATTGGCTTGTACTTGAGTGATACTGGCTCATTGCAATGCTTTAACAATATGTAGCCAAAGGTATTTGATATAGAAATTTGAAAAGAAAAACATAGAAACAAGTATTGGGCATATATCCATATGTAGCTAACAGGTACCGGTACTGGATACAAACTCTGTAGGTTATGGCAACCATTTGGGACTACCCATGCATCATCAGTTATTTTATTAGGAAAAACTTATCATATAAACAAAAGATATTGCCATGCCCTTGTTGTTTCTGTTGCACCTAGTTTTTACAAAAGAAATCACTTGGCTTCTAGCCTTAGTAACTGGGCTTCTCATTTAATTGCTATAAGAGATATTTCATGTCTAGCATCTCGCCATGTTTCATAGCCGATACTCTCCTTATTTATGCAATGGTTGGTTCTTTCCTCTTGTCTTCTCAAGTAAAATGATTACATGCTTTGAAAAGAGAAAACTGCTACGCGTACTCTGCTTCTATTATTAATGTTATCTTCTAATCTACATCTTTAAGTTCTTAAAGCCAAGGTTTGAGAGAACCAAAGACTCAATTTTCTCCAACTATTTATATTTCAAATTTTATGATCAACTAGATTATAAATGAGTTATACTATAATTTGAAATTTTTGAAGAGGAAAATCCTTAAAGCATATTCTAAAGAACTATGGTGATTATTTCACTTTCTTAATGTTGCAACTAATCTGAATTGTTATTGATGTTATATCCATAGCTACTTATGTATAGAAGGAAATTCTCCACACAGGGAACAGCAGGTGTTGCAATTGCTGGACTTCTAGGTGCTGTAAGAGCGCAAGGAAGGCCAATGATTGACTTCCCTAAGCAAAAGATTGTTGTTGCTGGTGCTGGAAGGTTAGTTAGTTATCATGTCTTGTGAAATGATAGCCCAGCATTTATGAATTGACCTCTTTTTTTTTTTTCTCATAACACAATTCCGATAATTCCAAAATAAAAAAGGCATGTTAGAATGTATAGAAAATATCTCTTAACATCATTATTATTTCACTTGAAACGAGAAAATATTTTTGAATTGCTTGAAGAAATCGTCAGCAATATTGAATATGATAGAGAAATATAATGTAAAAATTATTAATGTAGCTTCACCTAACAAGTTATGCTTTTAGGTTAATTTGGTTCTTTACATGTAACAACTTATGTGACCAAGTGATCACGAGTTCAATCTTCACCGCTCCTATTTTATTAATAAATAATTAAATATTGTGAAGTTTCTTAGTTTAGATAGGCGGGTCCTGATGTCCACACTTTAAGCTCATTGTATAGTATAAAATTACTCATCATGACATTATTAGATATCACACTATACTCAATCATTTTTTATTTCTATGGTTATTCCTTTATCAATTTTAACAAATCTTTTTTATTTCTATTGCTATTCCTCTATCAATTTTAACAAAATCTCATGGCCTCATATGTATCCCAATGAAAAAATTCTCTCTCAATTTTAATAAATCTTCTCACCTCATGTCTCTCATTATCTCTATTTTTTTTATGAAATTAACAATGCTACTATTATTTGATTGTTTTGTTTCAAAATCCGTTCATATCATCCCCATGTTTTGAATGTTTTATTTCGACTCATTATCTTCCATGGATTAACATTTTTTTTATACCGACCTTCGGTGTATTAATGTTTAGATAAATAAACTCATCTATACGAATCTTTTTTAATTTATTGGTTCATACATGTTTTGATTTTTTATTTATTTATTTGTCCAACACAATTTATTCTTTCAATTTGAAAAGTAATCCTCAATGAAACATTAAATCATTAAACACGTAGAGTAAGAGTCAAATGAAGTGATCTTAATTAGCTTACCACCTTTTTGCTATCTTTTCATTTGCATAATTGTATTTCTCTTTATGTAGTGGTTTCGTATAGAGAAAATAAATTTGCTCTAACTTAAAAGATTCACTTTTTGGGACAACTTGGTTGTAGTTTTTTATTTTATTTTTAAAAAATATGTAGTTAAAATCATTGTTTAAGTTAAGGCACTTTTTTATTATTATTATTTTAAACTACTTTTTATGTCTGTTGGACCGAGCAATAGTACATTTTTTTCAATCTTTCAAATGTTGTTAAATGTTAATATTTTGGTAAAAAATTAACCAAATGAGTTCCTATGATGTCAACAGGTAATAAAAATACTAATATTATGCAAAATAAAAAATTAATTTTCGCCCCCCCTCTCCTCTAATCCTGGCTCCGCCACTGAAGCTCAATGAACTCTTGTGTGAGACAATGTGTTTGAGAAATATAATATAAAAACCATTATTGTAACCTCACCTAACAGCTTATGTTTTTGAGTTGAATTGTTTCCTTACAAAATATATATACATTATTTACAATCTCTAATATTAGGAAACTAGGAAACAAGAAAACTAGGAAAATAATAATAATCAAATCCTAATTATTAACAAATATACAAACCATGGTTGTTGAAACGCAGTGTCGAAACATAGAAACAGGCGTTTTTACTTTTTTTTGACAAAAAACGTGTCAAAACGGAAATAGAAACAAGATTTGGGTTGAAACGGTTAAAGCTCCATCTAAACTTGGTAAACTCGGTTGACTCTGCGAGTTTTTCGAGTTGACTCAGTTCTTAAAAAAAAAAGAAAAAAGAAAGAGTCAGATCTGGCGAGGAGGGGAGAGAGAAGCAAAGACGATGAAGAAGAGCTTCATCGCCAACACCTTCGCCATTGTTGGTTGTTACTCCAACCTAAACCAAAACACAAGAGAAGTGAAGAAGGGTCAAAGAGAGAGAAAGAGAATAGTTGAAGACAAGCGGAAGGATGCAGAAGACATGACCAAACGGAGGAAGAAAGAACTTGAATTTATTGTCAAATCTGCCCTTTCTGCAGCATTTGCCAAATATTCTCACAAAGAAAGTAAGGTTAGTGTTAGTAAAAGGGAACAAAGAAGAAGATTGTGAGTGAAGTGGTATAGACTCACCGCCACACTCTAATGCTTGTATATTATTATCTCAATAAATCAATGCTTTAAGTAATTAATAAATCCATGAATAATATAAATATATATATACATATATATATTTCTTTTGCGTAGTTAAAAAATATAATATAATATATATATATATATATATATATATATATATATATATATAACGTAATAATAACAAAAAAATATATTCTTAGTCATTAATCTACTTAAATTTAATAAATCATAATTAATACATTAAAATCATTCTATATAAATTAAAACAGATTAAAATTGACATTCTTATAAAATAAACATGTTTGTGTGTTTTGGTTTTATATATGTTGGATATATATTTTATTTTTGGTACGTTAGTAAACACTAACGTTTCGTTTACATTTTGCGATTTTATATTTTTGCTCACCCTTACCATTTATGTGTAGACTTTATGTTTTAACAACATTGATACATACAAACCTTAAATAGAAGATATTAACCCTAAATAACTTATACTTTCCAACACTTTTCCACAAGATGAAGCATACAAATCATATGCATTGTTAAACAATCATCTCACCTAAAAGCTTAAACTATTAAGTAAAAGTCATTTTAATGGTTTCATATTCGTCTTCTCTAACACATTCCCTCACACAAGAGCCTATTGGGCTTTGAGGATGGATGCACATGCCCACCTACTTGTGTTAAGAAGTTCTACAGTTGGGGTGCCGTGAGGTTCGAACTCTTGATCATTGTCTCTAATATCATATTAAATAACCATCTCACCTAAAAGCTTAAGTTGTTAAGTAAGGGCTACTTTAATGGTTTTTTATTAGACTTCTCTAACATGCGCCAAACTTGTTACATAGATAAAGTGGCTTTGAGAAACCTTCCATAGCTTCTTGGACCACAACCAACGTTGTCCGCCATTGTTAGAATATTTTCAACATCCTTTCTAGTCGTTGACCCAACAATATGGTTCTTCTCTTCCGACTTGGGTGACCCATGCTAGTTTCGTGGCTAGAAACCTTTGCGTGTGGCCCCACACTCGCTATGCTGTATGCGTTTCTGCCTAGCCATCCTATCTTCCATGCGTGGTGGTGCCTAGGATCGTTTTTCAGATCGCTATAAGTCCATCTGTCCTTGTCGTCACTCTTAGCACAATGTCCTCTCTTACAATTTATCCACTCGTTTGTCTCTTTTCTAATGCCAAATAGTATTGACGGGGAGAAATTTACAAGATGCAATTTGACCCTTACGCATTTTGTCCCCGATTGCAATGTTGCTCCACTAGACCTTTTCCATCTGCATTTTGGTCCCGTTGGACTTAGTCTCAATTGGTTTCTGCCCCCATAAAACTTTGTCCTAGTTGCAGCTTGCCTCTATCGATCCTTGTCCCGGATGGAGCTTGGCATCATCGTTCTTTGTCCCTGATGCAACCGGGCCTGGTTTGACCTTGTACCCGATGCAGTTTGGCCTGTCAAACTTTCTCCTACGTATGCAGTCTGGCCATGATCTTTTTACCAGATGCAGTTCAGCCTTGTCATCTTGGCCCTCGTATAATGACGAATGAATTGGTTGTGATTTATACCAGCCTCCCATAATGAATCATATCGATGGTAATTTCTTCTATTTCACTATTGAGTCATGCCAGCAATCATGGCTCAAATGCACACTAGCCCAAAAGTCATTTTTCATATTTGGTCTCCTAAGTTTTCTTGTGCTTTGTAGCTTCCATATGTTGTTCTTGATGAACTTAGACGAGGAGTTTTATTGTTTGGTTATTTTTCCATTAAAGGGTTTATCTGTAACAAACTTAAAGCTTAGTAAGCTTTAACTTGGGGGAGGGTTAAAATATGTAGAAGATATCGTATAATATCATAAAATAAGCTCAGATTATCTAAAGGAGAGACATGACTAAGACCTATCAAATGAATGACATAAATAAGAGACTTTATTTAACTCTTGACCTGATTTAGAAAGGATGTTGTTGTACATATGGAAAATATATGTGATTATTTGTTTCCTTATTCTTAGTATTTGGGTTTATTCTTTTAAACCCATTTGTCTCTCTCTATTTCTATATATTGTACCCCTTTGTACATAAACACTTAAGAAGAAAATAATATTTTAGTTTTCTCTTTGGCATTAGAGCTTTTGACCTAAGAGCCTCCTGCTTCTGCAGCTGCCTCCGTGAGTGCGGAACCCTTTTCTGACAATCTCCAGTTACCTCACTGTCGTCGAATTTTTTTCCGAGGACCTTTTGAACCAAGTTCATCTCAAAATTCTCCAATATATTGATCTACAGTAGTTTCACAATCGACAAAAGAGGCCCACACGACTCCACACGCGCGTTCAACCTCTAGTCGCGTTTCCAGATTTTGTCTGGTCATTTTTCTTGCGACTTTTCATCTTAAGCGATCCACAGACGGCGTCACGCCATCCAAATTGGCCACCCACTGGAAGCTCAACAAAGCTTTCACGTGCCTCCATGCTCCAATCCTCTTATCTGCTAGTGAAACTCCCACCGCCCTGTCACTAGCGTGCAAGGTTGTTAGTATCGCACGATACGCGATACGTATTGTGCGATACGATACGATACACCAGAAAAACGATCCCAATCGCATCCCTGAATCGTTTATGGTCAGAATCGGAACAAAGAATCGTTTAAATCGTACGATCCAGTTGCGAATCGTGAATCGCTACAAATTTGCGATTCAAGTTTTAAAAAAAAAAAACCAACGGTCGCTGAAGTTGAAAAGATTAAAAACGTAATCCAAAGAGTTGTTTTGCTTCAGAAAAACTTGGGATTTAAAATCCCATTTGAATCTCATATAATAACAAACAACAAAACTGAGAAAGAACAAAAAGGAAAACAAAACAAAAAACAGAGAGGATGAGCGTTTTTATATAGAAGATCAAGAAGAGGCTTTGAAGGTTCTTGAAGGTGGGAGACTCCTCGTTGCATAGAGTTGAAATCGGAGAAGAAGCGCAGTTGGAGACTCCTCGTTGCAGAGCCAGAGAGTTGAAGGCCGAAGGCTGAAAACGGAGAGTAGAGTACGGTATTCTTTTAAAACTCTTCGGTCTGCACTATTTCAGCGTCTCATCTATAAGAATTTCGGCTTTTCACTATTTCAGCTTTTAAAACTCTTCGGTCTTTCAAATATATTAAAATATTACAAAATATCTCTGGGAAGCTGTCGTGTTGTGGCTGTGGGTATGGTAATGTGTCATGTAAATCAGTAAATTTGTAATACATGTTTCTCAGAAGAAGCTTTTTAGAATATTAAAAATCTAAGCTTTAGTGGTGTATTGTCAACTTTGGGTAATGGGTATACGTATATTATTATATTATATTATATATCAATGTCATCTCATTTGTATTGTTGTAAAGCTATTGCACTTGCACATCATCAGATCTGAACGTGTTGGTTCCATGTAAAGTGAACAAATTTTTTTAGTTATTTTTAATTTGTTTCTGAATCTTACGATTCACGATACTAAAAAACAGCCGAACGATTCACGATATGAATTGCGATTCAACAACCTTGCTAGCGTGTGACATCGCCACTTTTCTTACGACTTTTCCATCTGTGACAACCTATAAACGGCGTCACGCCGTCCAGATTGGCCACCCACCGAAATTATACTCTTACCAAAGCTCTCACACGCCTCCATGCATGACTCTTCTCTGTGTGTGAACGCATTGCCTTTTTGGTCTTGGTAAGTTTAAATTACTTCGCTTTTTGATTTTTTTCACATTGTTAGGGGTGAAGAGAGTCACAGGGCCGTCAGAATGGATGCCTGCTTGCCAGATGAATCTCTCATACTCTCGTCTAAACTCACTGCTCTAGGTCCTTCTTTTGACTCTAAGCCTACTAATGGGTTTGCTATAATATCGGCTGCGCTTCCTCGTCTAGGGCCCTTAATTTCTAGTATGAGTAAGATATATCAATATTGACACAAATCATTGATATTGTCCTCTGTCAACTCCTCTTCGCTTCCTAGTTTGTGAATCTACTCAATTGGAGTACTGGAAGGTTTACACCTAAGTTTTCCTGCTTCGTTAAACAGATCAAAAATATGCTTTTGCTGATGAATTTCAAGAACTTTTGAGTAAGCCGAGAATGATAAATATTCATTTATCAGTTTGAGGGGAAGTATGTGTACTTATTTGTTTCCTTAATTTCTTATTTGAGTTTATTCCTTTACACCCGTTAGTCTCTCTCTCTCTCTATATATATATATATATTTCATCCCTTTGTACATGAACACTTAAGAAAGCAATAATATTTTAGTTTTCACTTTTCAAGTGAAGCTTGAACATGCTTCCCAAGCTTGCACCTCATAACTTAAAGACTCTGATTTTGCAAGACTCGATCATTTGCTTGAGCTTAAAGACCGAAGTTGGGATGAACTAAACACTAATGTGACTCACGTGCTTTGCTAATTGCTTGTTTCATACATCGATTTTGTATGACAATGGAATTAGATTCAATGGTTACTGAACAATTAAGAGGGCGAGTAAGCTTACTTAGGAAGATCAAATTAAAAGAATATATAGGTATGAAGAAGACAGTTTAATGACACAAATACAATGGGTGAAACATGACCAATGCCTTGGGAGTGGCTTTTGAGACATTTGCTTGTGCGACAAAAAGGGAAAAATCAGGTATATAGAGAGAAGTAAAATGTGATCTATTATCAGCTACATGATAAAAAGCACCGGAATCAAGAATCTTAGAATTTGGATTATTAGTATGAGACACAAACTATATGATTACCGAGCAATGGTGGCACTAGAGGGCGGAGTTGGTTGATTGCCTTAAATTAGAGATACTTCTGGAACCTGTCATAGAAATAGCAAAAGGCTGCTTTCTAGATAAGATATCGGATCTTCTCTTCTTATTTTAGACTAACATTGACAGTTTACTTTGGGAACCCTTGAAGGGAATCACATGTCTCTTGAGTATGTTCTGATTGTTTACAATAAGTTCATTGAAGATGGCCTCGATAACCCCCTTAACTTCCTCTGCCTCCACGACCTCCACTTCTACCATGAGACCCCAAGGTAGTCACCAAATCTGTCCATACAGCGGTAGTGCCTTTATTCCTTCCACCTCCATTGTTGATTGCCCCACCACACCATCTCCAATCAAGCTGTGGCCTGGGAAATTTCATGACTCCACTTATTCGCATGAGTAGTTGCCGTGGCCTGGTTGGCATCTTGCCCTCTTGGGTCTAAGTTTTAAGAATACAACCATTAAATTTCTTATGCAGTCTTGTATGGTAGATGTTTGCACATTCTCTCGTGTGATTCTTGATAAGATTTAATTGAAAAGCGCCATTGATTTAGTTTGATTTTAATGAAAGATTTGAGTGGAATAATTGTTTCAATTGAAATTGTGTGTTGAATCCATCAGAACTAAGGGCATTCATATTCAGGACATTGAATTGTACCTTTGGTTATATTTGTACTACTGCAGTGCTGGAATTGGGGTTCTTAATGCAGTAAGAAAAACAATGGCAAGGATGTTGGGTAATAATGAAGCAGCCTTTGAGAGTGCCAAGAGTCAATTTTGGGTTGTTGATGCAAAGGTATTGTATAGCTTTAAGTCCTCATTAGATCTAGTTTAGTTCTTTGAAATAATTACATTTTATTTCTGATAGGAAGGATAACTTTTTACTTATTTTATATTTAATTGAATACTTGTATATTTACTTTTGGGGGTTTACCGTTATAACCTTGTCTAGCTGCAAGATATGAAGCATTGATACGAAATACATTGTGGAGTTTTAGAAATATCTTTTTAAACATTTTAAAACTCCACAAAAGGTTTAAAACATTTAAAAAATTTCCTTGAATGATATCATAATATGGCAAAATGGATTCAAACTCTCAAACAAATACAACATTTGAATTTGTTAAACTGGTCATTTTTAAAATAAATGTACGTTGTCTATTTTTTTTATTTAAAAAATGAGTTTAATACATTATAGCTTTCCAAAGTTTTCCTCATCCCTGTGTCGTATCCATATGGAACTATGCAACTTGGTTGCAACTTATATAAATGGTTTGAGCCATATGCTCTATGTCTGAGTACGCTGTTGGAGACTAATGAGCAGCTTAGCATATAATTCTTTCCACTGTAATAAGATCATAAATCATCATTACAGGTAAAAGAAGTAATGAGTTGGTAAGAACCATATTAGTATCTTGGACAGTTAGGGCATTGTTCTTTTGTCTTACATCACATTTAATTATGAACAAAGAAGGAGATCTATCGGTGATCTGTATTTATTATAGGTATATATGGATTCTTTTAATTTTTGTATTAATGCTCAGCCAGATTGAATGTTGAATTTTATTGTCGAAGTTAACCTCCCTCTTCCTTTCTCGTTTGTTGGTTCACAGTCTAAACAAATGACTTACCCTGATTGAATACATTTCATGTTTTAATGCTTAAGCTGATTTATCATATGGATGGCCTATTGACCTGCTTAAGTATTCAGTTTTGCTGCATGATAAGTATTTTGTGTTTTACAGGCTCACTCGCCAAAAATGATATTTTGGATGTATGAATCTTGTGCTTTTCATTATGATGAAAATAGCTCTATTGTTTTCCACATTGACCTTGTTTCAGAGTCCAGTTTTGATATTTCATGATTCACTTACACTCTTTAGTACTGTTGAAGATCTCAAAATATATGAACTGCAATAATTCCAACTGAAGTTAGATTTGTGATGGCTTTAATTTTATTTATAATATAATTATTTGTTTTTGTAATTTGTGGTGACCATGCAAACTCATCGTTTGAGGATGAATTTTATGCCATACAAATGATTATTTCTAAATGTTCTGATCTTCAAGTGATATTCAATATTCTCAATGTTTTTGCGAATACAGGGATTAATAACAGAAGGGCGTGAAAATATTGATCCAGATGCCCTTCCTTTTGCAAGAAATTTGAAAGAAATGGGTCGCCAAGGACTGAGGGAAGGAGCAAGCCTTGTAGAAGTGGTTTGTGAAAATTTTGCCTTAGATACTAATATGAATTATGAAACCTCATAATGTGAGGTAGACCAAAATTGAAAAAAAATAAAAAATAAAAAATCACTGATGTGGTTTTTTTTTTTTTTCTACAGTTAACATTACTCAATTTTCTACTGAAAATTTCTTAGCATTTGCATATAATATAGATGATGAACTGCCATGATGTATCATGACTCACCTTAGATGCCTGAAGATTGAAGAATAAAGAATCCTGAATACTTGTTAGATTGCATGTTAACAATTTATCATAGGAATCACTAGCTTTTAACCATTTTATAATAAAATTTATTTTATTAATATTTTTCAAATGCAGTATTATACCTGAGAGAAATTCTTATAGAAAAACTTTTATATGCCCCATTATAGAATATTTAAGATACATTTATATTTTTTAGAATATATTTCTTAATCTATTTCCTTAATTTAATAGGTTTTAGTCTTATTGTTAGTGGGTTTGGGCTTATACTATACTAAAATACTAGATCTAATTAGTAATGTAAGTATTAGGTTAAGGTATTGCCAACATTATATCCATTGATAGTATTTTCTGTTTATTAACTTGAGGTGTCTTTCTCTCTTTTCCTTCACGAATACTAAACTATAATTCTTAACATAACTGAATAAGTTTCTCTGGCTTCTCTGTGCGTTATACTTACATGAACAGACACACTCAAACATGTATTAGTTTCCTCTTTTTATATCTTGATTGAAATAAGATGAAGAGAAGAATTTACATAAAGTTTGGAAGATAAGGAATCCTCTATGACTTAAAGTAAAACCTGAGAAAAATATAATATAAGGAAGCTCTCCAATTACTTCATACATCCTTGCTGAACTTTGGTAACAGGTCAAGGAAGTGAAGCCTGATGTCCTCCTAGGATTATCTGCTGTTGGAGGATTGTTCTCGAAAGAGGTATTATCGTCTGATGCTTTGATTTGACTATATTCATTGCATACTTTGCTGATTTGGTTGTGTAAGATAATTGAATTAATATGGCTTCTATCTATTGACGTTGGAAGGAGTTATGTATATTTACAAATTTTTGAATTTTTTAGTTGGCAATCATGTTCATGATTTTCTTATATGTGCAATTTAAGTTTTCTCTGGTGAATGTAATGATCTCCGTCAGTTTCTCCTTATAAATTTGGAGATTTTGGCTTTCGTAAAGAAGCTAAGATAATGTGGCAGTGCTCTGTCTTTTCTGTTCTTTGGTGCCTTTGGCTGGAAAGGATTGCCAGAATTTTGAAGGGAACTCCATCTTTATGTGGGACAGGGTTGTTCTATTATCTTGTCTTGGTGTTCTGCACATGTTCTCTCTAGAGGTGTTTCTTTGTTTGACGTGCAGAGAGATTGGCATGTCCTTTTACATGACTTAATCTCTTTCTTTGTACTATTCTATTCTTCCTTAATAAAATTTCTTTTCCTATAAAAAAAACAAAAAATAGAAAGAGTCCCGTTACTTAGGTTTAGACTAGTGAGATTGTGTAGTTTGTTATAAGAGAGTTAATTTGAAAATCAATTTTTCTTGAGACTACAGTAGCTATTGTATGATAGTTTTATTTAGCCTTTCATACCTCATAACACACTTCGCCATCCAATATGAGATTGAGGATTCCACGTTTGTATGAAAGTAAAAGGAAAACCTTGAAAGGGGAAGAATATTCCCCCTAAAGTATCAAATGTATTTTCTGTTTAATGGTTCTTCTATCGATCTGTGGGTCAATGTTGGGGTGGCTTTTGTTGAGCTTTTCAAATCTTCATCCCTTTCATAGTATCTCTATCTCATTTCATTTTTGTACCAACTTGCCTCTAAATTTTAAACTCTAGTAAATGATCTTTTGGCTGTAGATTTTGCTGATAAGATAAATCAGAGATTTGCTTTAAAAATTTCAAAGGAGAAATTTCATGTTAATTCATGCTTTCATAGACATAATTTTGTTAACTTTGTTTCCTTTGATGATGACATCATGTTCCCTAGGTATTAGAGGCCCTTAAGGGTTCAACATCGACGAGACCAGCCATATTTGCCATGTCAAATCCAACAAAGAATGGTTTGGATATTTTCATCTTCTTTATATTTCTTGATTGGTATGTGCTGTGGCAGTGGACAACATGGATTCATAATAGTTTGTGTATCACTTACCCCCATTTTTCGACAGCTGAATGCACCCCTGAAGAAGCATTCTCCATTTTGGGTGACAACATTATATTTGCAAGTGGAAGTCCATTCAGTAATGTGGATCTCGGTATAAGCTTACGAATCCCCCATTGGCTATCTTCATATATCAAATCTTTATAGTCTAGTGTAGCGGTCCTTTACTTAAAAAGTGATAATATAATAATTTTGCTTATTGCTTGCTGAAAATTTAAAAATCATGATGATTGCCCACAAACTCTGTCATACAGACAGATTTTGAAATTATGGGGATTATGGTATGGAGGGAAGGAAGAAAAGGAGATAATACAGACGGAACTCTTTAAAATAAAAAGAAAGAAATCATGAAATATAATGAAATTGGGAAACTATTTTTAAGAGATCGTTTAGGATACTCTAAACTACTTTAAGATATAATCAAGATATTATACGATATTTTCTAGATATTCTAATATTACTGTTCTTAATAGTATCCTTTCTTTTCTCTCTTTAACAGTAGGGAATTCAAGTTTCATAAAGGCACGCACATATTGTTTATTAATATGTTGTGCTTTATGTAACCTTGCGCCTTTTAAATTACGCATATATTCAGTATTATTAACTATATTCTAAATTAAGATTCAGCTGTTCTAGCTCAGAGAAAAAAGCCCTTTTTTTTACCATGCCCAGCTCCCACTGCTTAATACCTTGAGAATAAGTGAAGGTAAATGGTGGACAAATCTGGTGTTCACCTAAGATCTCCTTCATCTTAACAATTTCAAGCAATCTCAATCTTCAGAAAGAGGTGACTTGCATTCCAAATTTCTGTAGCACGAGACAAGTTTCCTGGAATATTAAACAATCTTCATCCATGTACAATGAGTGAGTCGAAAAATTACATCCCTTAATAAAAGGAAACAAATCAAAAACAGATGTTAATTGATATTGTAAAGAACCTTGGGATACACCACCCCAAAAGCTAACTCAAGTGGTGGGAGTGCCCAAAGCCTTATAAACTCCACATTAGTTGCTCATACAACCAATGTGGGACTATATATCTCAACACGCCACCTCATACAAGAGCCCTTTGGGCTTGAAGCGTGGATTATACACAGGCCCAATTTTTGGTTTTACCTTTTGTGCTTTTTGTTTTTAATTCCACTTTAAAGTGGGGGACGGTGAGGCTCTGATACCATGTAAAGAACCTTGGGATACACCACCCCAAAAGCTAGCTCAAGGGGTGGGAGTGCCCAAAGCCTTATAAACTCCACATTAGTTGCTCATACAACCAATGTAGGACTATATATCTCAACAGATATCTACTATCTAAATACAGAAAGTATGATCTATACCATCCTTAATTCATAGGATATAATAATGTCAATACAGTCTTTCAACTTATTAAGCTGACCACAGCTAGTATGGATGAAGCCAGCTTTTCTTTTTCTCACTTTTTTCACTACCCTTCATATTCTGAATATAGTCCATCTTTCTTCCAGTACAAAGCAAGCCTTATAGGCTTGTACTTTATTTTAACTTGTTAAAATAAATATTTGTTCTACCATGTGCATGAAGCATGAAAATCATCTTTACCTTGGCTAAGTACTAGTTTACTACAAAAAGTTTCTTTTTTTATCATTTTCTTTTCTGTCTCATCTAAGGGGGACTTACGACTGCGATTTTCTGTTATTATGCAGGAAATGGTCGTACTGGCCACTGCAACCAGGGAAACAACATGTACCTGTTTCCAGGGTTAGTTGGTAGTTTAACATATGAAGATGATTTAATCTAAGTTGTGCTATTTTATAGTATACAGTTCATTTTCTTTTTTATTTACCTTTTTATTCCAGCATTGGGCTAGGAACTCTTTTGTCAGGCTCTAGAATCATCTCTGATGGCATGCTACAGGCTGCTGCCGAGCGGTATGCTTTGCTAGCTTCAATAATTTCTGCAAAATACTGCTATTGTGAATCCAAAATGGACTTTAACTGAAAAATGTTGAAAATATTTTGTTTGTGCTAAAAACTAAATTGAACCGTTGAGCTGTTATAAAAAGGACAACTTGTTGCTCTAAAACTCCCGCTATGCGTAGATTCTAGTATATGGTTAGATCCACTGTGAGTCTATAGACCTTATCTTGCATTTATAAAGAACTGATTACATGAATCGAACTTGTGACCTCCATATCCCAAGGCGACAATGCCAATTGTTGTGCTAGGTTTCCCCTTCGATTTGAGGTCACCAGAAGTAATTTTCCATTTTTCAAGAAGTAACTATCCAAAAAGCTGAAGTTATAGGTAAAGTTACATGAATGATTTTTATATTTCTAACACGATCCCTAGCATAAGAGTTCTTTAAGCTTGAAGTTGGACAATGCATATACCCATCCTATCGTGCACATGCCAACCTTGTTTTGTGCTGATATTAAACTTCTGTTTAAAAGATTAGGGGCAGCAAGGGTCAAACTCCTAATCATTTGGTAATTGAGATTTCGATATCATGTCATGAACCAACTCCCCTTAAAGCTTAAGCCTTTGAATGAAGGCACATGAGTGGTTTTATATTTAACATGCATCCTCACACTAGTCTCTTTGGGCTTGAAGCACGGACACTACAAACACCCACTAATCTTGTGCTGAAATTTAACTTTTATTCCAAAGCATTGAGCCGTTAAGGATCAAACTCTATATCACATGGTCATATAAGCTTTAATACCATATTAAGAACCAACTATTCCAAAAGTTTTAGCTATTAGGTGAAGGCACGTGTATGGTCAGATTAGATTTGAAATTCAATGATTTTTTTTTTCAAGCTTGAGAATTGTTATAAAAGATTGATTTAGGCATAATAACATCACTGTTGTCATGTCATGCATAACTATTGATTTGTGCATCAGATTGTTCATGCTAAAATTCTGTCTTAAATTTGAAATATTACCTCTTAATACCCAATATTGATTTTATTTTTCGACTGCCTGATCACTGGAAACTGAAGTCTAGCAGCATATATGACTGAAGAGGAGGTCCTCAAAGGGATTATTTTCCCTTCAATATCCAGGTATAGCTTTTCTTTGCTCTCTGTAGGCTATAAGATAGTATGAAAGGAGTAGCATCTTTTTCAAAACGAATACATATTTGCAGAATTCGAGATATTACGAAGGAGGTAGCTGCAGCTGTTATAAAAGAAGCTGTGGAGGAGGATCTAGCTGAAGGATATCACGGAATGGATGCTCGAGAGCTTTGCAAACTTAGTGATGTAAGTTTTGTTTGCTTGGGAATAAGATATATATATATATATATATATATAGGGGCAGGATCCTTTGACACCGATGTCAAACTTTGAAATTTGACACCAAATCCCACCCGTTGATTTCCGTCAATCAACGGTTATTATTTATTGGAATTAATAATTAATTAATGAGTGTAATTCCCAATAAATGATAATCATTAATTAGCGGAAATCAATGGTTAGGATTTGGTGTCAAATTTCATATATATATATATATATATATATATATCTTACACCGGTGTAAGAATATTCTGCCTATATATATATATATATATATATATATATATATATATATATATATATATATAATAACTGTAGGACTACATTGCATTGTAATCTTTACTATGATATGGTTGGAATTATATATAACACACTTGCTAGTTTCTGGACAGAATTGTTTGCTGTCTGTCAGACTGGGCTTATATGTCACCAAAATAAATCCGTAACTATATTGTCTGCATTTTGACTTTCTTTCAGCTATTCTTTTTAGAGCTATTAGAATTGAGAACAGATGGGTCTAACTAAATCTCGAAAGTTAGCTGAGGGGGGACTATTGCTATGTCATTTAATAATAAGAGGAATTTTGTATTTGGGATCTTAACAAGAGTCTTTTGCATTAAATGTCTCTGTACAAATTTACTGCAAAAAACCATATAATAATATATTCACATGCATCTATTACTCTATTAACATATGAATTTAAATTATCTCCGTGTTTCTCCTGTCACGGAATACAAAGTTATCTCCTTCAACACCAAAATGACAGCCTTTCAGGGTTTGGGGAAAAAAAATGCATGGCATTTTGGAAAATTCATCTTGCAAGAGAGAAGCAAAATTCCAAGAATGCTCTATATTTTTTTTCCCAAAACAATGCCATTTTGGGGCAGAAGATACTTTATCACCCGTGATAGGAGAAATACTTTTCCCTAATATTAATGCACCTATTTATACTACTAATCATAATTAACAATCCTGGATTAGTGTCATGGTTGAGTCTCGTAAGCTTTTCATAGCCTTCTTTTCAGAATTTTGGTTGGGTTTTGACTACTTATTTCTCTGGATTCCATTGTTTTTTCGGTAATCATCAGATTTGGTTTAGACTTTATTTAAATGCATTGATGTTCCCTTAGCCTAGTGTGAATTGAGCTGAAAGTTTTGCATATATTTACGAATCATTAAGTTCAA
Organism: Gastrolobium villosum; assembly: GCA_032173675.1. Lineage (NCBI taxonomy): Eukaryota > Viridiplantae > Streptophyta > Magnoliopsida > Fabales > Fabaceae > Gastrolobium > Gastrolobium villosum. Next base: position 64,899 of record JAVKPL010003290.1, read on the forward strand.
AAAGTAGTTCTCTCTCATTTATCATCAAATTCAAGTATTTATGTATCTATATTTTACTAAGTTATGGATGCTTCTTTTTGGGAGTTGCAGGATGAAATCGAGGAATATGTGAAGTATAACATGTGGAGTCCAGAGTACCCAACACTAGTGTACAAGAATGACTGAGTTACTGCAGGGTTGATAACTGCAATTTCCCTCGTGATGCATGCATACTTGGATTAGTTTCACAAATACTGCCAAGGGTGGAATCAACCATGCAGATTTAGTTAATTTAAATTCTAAAACATTATATCATAGCTTATTTATAAAAGCCTAAGAAACTAATAATTTTATATACATGATGCTTTTTTAAAAAGAAGAAGAAAGTTTTGTATATAAATTACTCTTATTTTTGTGTATCATACATCTCTATCATGGGTTTATAGGCTGCTATAGCCAAGTTTATAGGAACAGTAACCATTTTGCCACGCTTCATGAAATTATTTAACAGACTGCCATGCAAACAGTAAAAATTCCCGGAATGCCACGCGGCATAATTCGCTACATTGTGCAGCGAATTATATTTGCAAATAATTCGCTACACAGTGTAGCGAAATATGCAGTGTCAGGTTGCACAGTCAGCTAGCTTGACACGTGTCATTTTTGCTGACTGTGCACCCTGACATGGCATATTTCGCTACACTGTGTAACGAATTATTTGCAAACATAATTCGCTACACAGTGTAGCGAATTATGCCGCATGGGATTCCGGGAATTTTTACTGTTCGCGTGGCAATCTGGTAAATAATTTAATGAAGCGTGGCAAAATGGTCACTCTCCCCAAGTTTATGTGCGGTCCTATGTACTTCCCTAGCCAAGCTTAGACGATTGGAGGAATCGGATGAGTTCTGCTTTAGCCTATTGATACCTGCGTTTGCTTGATGAGCCGGAAAAATCCTTTTCTTTCAGACAATTTAGAGATTTTAGGAAATTGCTTTATTATTTTAAGGAGAAGGAACAGCATGTGGAGGTTTATTCAAAATAACTGAATTCTTTGGTGGAGAGAAACGTGTTACCATTATTGTGTACGAAAGGCCTATTGTAAAAGGTTGGTTTTCTTGAACCATGAAGACTTTGAAGGTGTCCTTGACAATGAAGGAGCTAAGGAGAGATGTTGGATTTCGATTCCTTTATTTAGAGTGGAGATAAGAATCTAACTTTTATTTTTTATAACCCTTGTCAATTGGCGATTGCAAGTTCTGCATCAAAATCGTAATATTGCCAGCGCATTTGGTTTGATAGAAAATATTAGAATAATCCAATTATAGTGCATGAACTATCAATTTAATGATAATTATAAATATAAGTAATGAAATTCGAAGAATATTGAGATGAAACTAAATTTCTTCTCGAGGAGGGCTTTACTTATAACTTAGTTGCTGATGAAGCTATCAAATAGGGAGGACAAGCTACAAATTAAAAGTTAATGACTTTTAGGAGATTTATGAAAAAAATGTAAGAATGGCGTTTGGTAACTCGTTTTCCCATTGAGGAGTGTAAAGGATTCATGATCCTTGGCAACATTAGTATGACCTCGTTTTTATATAATTGGGTTAATTGCTTTTAGTATTTTCTTCTTGGGTTTTACTTTTTTTACGTTGCATGAAACAATGTCTCATGCAACATAAGAAAAATAAAATCCTTCTTATAATTGGCACCTTTGCTATTGTATGTGTCCTCAGTTGTTACTCTTTATTTCCTATCATTTCTCACGTCATCCACTCTCAGATATAAGTCTGGTGTGTTAATATTATGCTTGAATCTAAGACAGAATGCTAGAGATAATTGTCCTTTTCCTCGGACATGGGTTAGAGCACAAGTAAAATCCTATTATTTCTTGTATAAAGTCGCGTGCTTGCTTGTGTCAAATTTTCTTAAGACCTAGTTTACAACATCAATATTGTCGTTATATAACTTTTATAAGTTCTTTAAGGAATTTTAATGCTTCGAAAGATTTCAACTATAACTTCAATATTGTAGTTATGCACGGCTTCATGACCAACTCTAATTTTTATCGACAATAACTCTTTGGGGGTATGACATTGTAACAACTTACTAAGATTAGTATCAATGTTATTATCAATCAATTTCACCGTTAGATCGATTATGTCAATCAAACGGTTATATTTATTTCCATATTTGTATGGTTATGATTTCTCATATTTAATACTCTATATTTATTTTCACCTTAGTATGGTTATGATCAATATGGGAAATCATAAACATACAAATATGGAAATAAATATAACTGTTGGATCAACATAATTGATCTAACAATGAAATTGATTGATAGTAATATTGGTAGTAACCATAATTGGTTGTTACAATATCCTACCCTTAACTCTTTATGGTCGATCAACTTGTATCTCCAATATTTCCAATGCCGGTGATAATACTAACAATGATTGTGGGAGGATTAGGGAGAGTGGTATATATGAGGGAGGATTAGTGAGGGCGAGCTTGTAATAGTGGTATATACAAGAGTAAAATTTTGTATAAGGGTTACCCTCACCTCACTTTTGCTAATCGGGATTTAATAAGAATTGTTTTAGTATTATTAGTAACAATATTGCAGATAATATTAGTATTGTCTTTTCATGGTAGACATAGTACTACTAGAAAATTTTTCTTTTAGTGCTTCTCAATCACAGTTGATATGGAATAAATATATTGAAATATAGAACCCACATTGAAAGCCTTCACCATGAAGAAAAGTCACTTGAAAGCCTTCACCGTTTAAGTAAATTTCTGTCCAAAATTAAGATAACTTTCTACTAACAGTGTCAGCACTATTGATCCGTGTCATTTCTCTGTTTATAGCGCTTCTTATTAGTCTCAATATTGTCAAGTGTCACGTATCTCCACGTGTTTGTATTTTCGCATGTGCCAATTCATAACAATTTTTTTTTTTACCCAAACACTTAGCTTATGGGAGGATTATGACTGTGGGTGCGATTTTTTGTAAGGGTTCGCGGATGGGGTTGAAGATGTTGGTTTCCTGTACGTTATGGCATATTTGAAATCCAACTATCAATGTAGTTAAAAAATAGGTCTTTTAGAATTAAAATAGATTATAAATGTGGGTGTGATCATGGTAGTTAAAAACACATTTTAAAATTGCACTTTTATGTATTTATAATTTTTTTAATCAAAATATTTTTATTGATATTTCAAGTGTTTTTACTTTTTTATGATTTTTTATTATGATTTTACATTTTACGATTTTTTAACTCTCATTTGTTTTTAGGTAAAAACTCAATTTTAACCACCATGGGCGTGATTGTGGTGCGATTTTTCATTCTAAATATATAAACAAAAGAAATCCGTATTTTTCATTCTCTGCTTATCAAAGAAAGATGTTGTTTTTCCATCAAACATAAGAAACAGAGGACAAGAGATAGATAAGTGATTTTATTATTGTACTGTAAGTCTTAAAAACTGAAATATTGATTCTGATCATGAACATAGGTTAGTGTATCTTGACATGGTTTCCGCTATTGTACCGTAAGACTTGCAAATTAAAATATTGATTGATAAAGGTTAGTGTATCTAATTGCCAAAAAAAAAAAAAAAAAAAAAAAGAGTAAAAATCAGTGCTTCTTCACATAATCATATATAATTGATCTTTAAATATTGAACGTGAAGAGATTTATAATCTTTAATCACAAGGCCCCGTTCTCGATTTCCATGAGATTGAGAATTGGACATTGTTTAATTTTTGTCCGCATGGGATTTAAACCTACTACAAGTCTTACAATTTGTAGTATTGATTACATCTTTAATAATTGTTAAGTGCATCTTGACATAATCATATGAATGTGAAAATTATGAGCTGTTAATATTTTTATTCATGTTCTTGATCTCTAAATGTTGGTAATGAATTTTTAGACACTAATAGAAAATTTATGATTTTTAATTGCAAAATTCGGTGGAATTATACTGAATTTATGCTTAATTTTAAGCCGTATTATAGAAAAGTTTTTTCTGACCATTTAACTCAACATGAACCACAAGTATTTGCCAAGTAAAGATAATTGGGATGCTACAAATGAAAATTTTCAAAGGCTGGAGTTGTTTGATGTTATGGGTAATTATTATTATTATTATTTTTGGAAAATGACTAAATTATTTTCCAATATTATGTTTTGAACATCAAATGTTCATTTTAAAAAACATGTGAATTTATATTGGGAATAACTAAGATATCATAATGTCACTATTCATTAAATTGCTTCAAGCATGATATTTATATTTTACTAACATTGTGATGTCATCAATAGGGTGATGGCTATGCAAAAAAGTTAGACCTGGGTATAAAATAATATTATGGCATGGCTTTATTTTTCTAATACGTCGAGGAAAGTAGGGAACACTTAGAGGATGTGAAATTAGAAAGGTTATTAACATTGGCCAAGATTTGGATACGGACAATATGAACAAGATCAAGGAGAAAGGCTTCATCTTCAAGGTCAACTAAAACATAAACAAGTTTTATTGTAATAATGAAAAATCAGAGGTCTTAATTTTGTCGTCTAAGTTAGTGAATAATCTATGTATATGAATATAAAGTCAAAGGCAGACCTTTATTTTTACAGGAACAAGTGTTAGCTGTCAATATTTTAAGAATTAGACTGGCTTAATATATATATATATATATATATATATATATATATATATATATATATATGCATGGGCAGGATCATCTTACACCGGTGTAAAAATAATAAGTCTTACACCAAATCTTAACTATTGATTTTCTGCATTTAACGGTTAAAATTTATTAGGTCTCACTCATTAATTAGTTTTTAATTCCTAATAAATCTCAACCGTTAGATGCAAGGAAACCAACGGTTAAGATTTGGTGTAAGATTTATTATTCTTACACCGGTGTAAGTTGATCATATCTCATATATATATATATATATATATATATATATATATATATATATATATATATATATAGGAAAATGTTATATTTACAACTTATTTTCTTTTACAACTTCTTACAATCATATCTTAACCGTTGATTTCAGTCGATCAATGGTTAAAAGTTTCGCAAATCAAATTTATTAATTAATTATTAATTCACAATAAATGATAACCGTTGATTGACGAAAATCAATGGTTAAGATATGGTTGTAAAAAGTTGTAAACAAAAATAAGTTGCAAGTATAATCTTTCGTGTGTGTATATATATATATATATATATATATATATATATATATATATATATATATACGGGTTTTATAAGAGTTATGTTGTAGGAAAAGTAATTGTGTAATGTTATAGAGATTCGTTTTGCGTGCAAGTGTTTTTTTTTTTTTGCTGTGGGCCCCACAAAATGTTGTGTGTGTGTAAGAAACTTTTTTGTATCATGTGAAATGATAGAAGCAAACCCTTATATATATATAGGGTCAGGATCATTTTACACCGGTGTAAGTTACACTCTCAATCATGTCGGTTGATCTCATCTATATCTAATGGCTCAAATTTTTTAGAAATGTGAGTCATTGGACACAAGTGGATCAATGGTCAAGATTGAGTGTAAGACTGCTAACTCTTACACCGGTGTAAGATATCCTGCCCCATATATATATATATATATATATATATATATATATATATATATATATATATATATATAGTTGAATATTTTAACAACAGTTGAATTGGAATAAATTCGAATATTAAATACACTACATGCTGCCAACAGAATATAATAATTATAATTATGTAAGCATTTTGACTAAATACTAACCAAGACTAGTGGTGCGTATTACACATTTCACGCCCAATGCATAACTTGAAATATTTTTGTAAGAATAACTAAAAATCTTTGCAGGTTTTACTCGGCCTACCCAACTAGCACCCAATCAATAGACCAACTTTGAACCCATTCAATGGTTCTTTGAGTGGTTCTTAACATGCTGGTTCAAGTGATTTGACGAGACTAGTTGGTGGTTAGTGGGTCCGGTTTTCTCAAAAAATGTTGCCTGCGAGTTGACATGAATAATTTAGGTGGAGAATATATGGGTTTAGAAACCAAATCTTACAAATGATTGCTATAGACATTTTAGCAATTCTTATCTCTATTAATACTTCTAAGCTGCTTGTTTTGAGTACTTAAATAAGTTTTGACTAGATAAATTGGTGGTATTTATGGGTACTCAACGTTGTATATGTACAAGATAAATTAATTTGAATTCAACAACTATCTATTGATTAGGCATGAATACTCATGAATTTAAGAATAATCAAGCGTGGTTTGTTCAAGTAGTACCAATATCTAAAGCACGGATACGCAAATTTGTAAAAAAATTGTGTGTTGGACACGTGTCCGACACGGATACGTTCTGACACGCTCCGACCCGCGTTCGACATGCGATCAATATTTAGGGACATGCGGTCAACGCTCGGACACGTTCCGACACGTTTTTCCGACATGCAATCAACTTTTTCGGATACCCGATTAACGCTCGGATACGTTCTCGGACACACTTTTTTATTTTTTTTAAATCTTAATTTTATTTTGTTAACTAAATATAAAAGAAATAATTTATAAATTAATTTTTTTCTGTTATGAAATTTGATATGAAAAATTAACAGAGTAAGAAAAATTATTTATATTTATATTTATGTTATGAAATTTAAATATTTGATTTGTTATATGACTTATTATGGACTCTTATATATGACTTAAATATTTATGTTATGACTTAATATCAAAACGTGTCCCAACGTGTCCAAATATGACATTTTTTAGAATTACTGCAATTACACGTGCTTAAGTGAGAGTAATATTAGGATTGCTGATCTACTAGAAAGTCCTCATTTTGCACCCATTTTAATCCACTAAAAATAAATAAAGGAAAAAGATGTGTCATTTTTCTCTCACTCTCACGAAGAAGTGAGATTCACATTTTTAAAACTTTTCCCTTCATTCTCTCTCATGATTTATCTCTTTTTCCCACTTAAAATGACATAATTTTGTGTCTTTTAAAATGATATACATTTTTCCCTTAAATAAATATTCACTTTTTTATTAAAATTGAATATCCACTTTTTTTCATATGGAATCGAGAACATGAAGGATGATAATAATTTTCAGTGGTTCCATCCCATCTGTTTTATTAGCTAGGGGTGAATATTGTTTGATTTAGCATAGAAAATCGAATTAGCAATATGGTATGGTTTTCTAAACCCAATCAGTTTATTCTTTACAAAATTAAAATTTTGTTTATGATAAACCGATTTAAACCCAATTTAGGTTCAAAATTGATTTAAGTTCAGAACCAAACCTCTACTAGAGAATCAGTCCATCCTGATTTTCCAAATACCAAAGCAAAGATTGAAACGATGTCATTCTCTACGAAGAAACCTTCACCAGGTTCTTCGACCTCGCTCGTCACACTTCACGTCTCTACTGTTAAATGCTTTGACCTCGAAAGGCTGGCTCCGTGGCCACCTCCTCAAGTAGCTTAGCAACACCAATGTTGCGACCCAATATAATGAGCCAGATGATTTGTTGTGGCCCAAAGGTAGCCACGTGGTGTCTCGTTCGAGCACCGAGCAGGGTCCAACGTCAACATCTAGTTGAGTTTCTATGTACGCGCGGCCAAAGGTTACTGGCCGAAGTTACTATTAGGCTTTGTTTGGGAGTTTGGAGGGGAAGGAAAGGAAGGGGATCCAAGGGGGAGGGAAGGGAAGGAAATTGGAGGGTATTCCCTCCACTTGTTTGAGAGTTAAAAAATGGCAAGGGAGGAAAATGGAGGGTTAATGAGATATTTTTATCATTATACCCATTTTTAAAATTAATATATTTTACAAACTAAATTAAATTTAAAATTTCTAACAAAATTATTTATGTACTTTTCACAATATTAAAAAAAATATTTCTTATGAAATTTCTACGCTGCAAGTTACGAAAATTGTCACAAATTTTTTTTCGTCGAAATACTTTTCGTCGAAAAGCGACGAAAATTTTTCTCCGATGAAAATTTTTACAAAAATAAATTTTTTATTGAAATTTAGTTTCTGGCAAAAGTTTTGACGAAAATGATTTCCTCCATGAAATGCTTTAAACGAAAAAAAATATTTCGTCCAAAATTTTGTCGGAATGTTTTTCGTTCAAAATTTCGATGGAAATGTGTTCTGAAGAAAATTTTGTCGGAAATTGTTTTGTCAAATATTTTGAGGGAAATGTTTCATTCGAAATTTTCGACGAAATTTAAATTCTGTAAAGAATTTTGACAGAATATTTTTTCCGTCAAACATTTTAATCGAAATATTTTTCGTCAAATTTTTTTACGGAAAAATTTTCTGTTGAGATTTTTTGACATAAATGTGTTCCGTTGAAAATTTTGATATAAATATTTTTTATCAAAAAATTTGACGAAAATATTTTCCATCGAAAATTTTCGATGAAAATGTGTTTCCTTAAATATTCAACTGAAAGTTTTTGTCAAAAAGTTTAGCGAAAATATTTTCGTCGAAAACTTTTGACGGAATGCAAATTCTGTAAAGAATTTTGATGAAATTTTTTTCCAGCAAAAAATTTCGATGGAAATGTGTTGCATTGAAAATTTTGATGAAAATATTTTTCGTCACAAATTTCAATGAATATGTTTTTTTATGAAATATTTTGACGAAATTTACATTCTGTAAAGAATTTTGACAAAAAAAAGTTGTCAAATTCTTTTGCAGAAATGTTTTTAGTCTCAAATTTTGATGGAAATATTTTCCGTAAAAATTTAGACGTAATTGTTTTACGTCGAAACTTTTCGGTAGAGATGTGTTTCGTCAAATTTTGGACGAAAATATTTTCGTTGAAAGTTTCAACGGAATTTAGATTCGTCAATAGTTTTGACTGAATTTTTTCTCGTAAAAAATTTATATCAGTGATTATGACAAAATCTTGTTTCGTCTTTAGTTTTGACGAAATTTTTTTGACGTATGTGTTTTTCATCAAAAATTTCATCACTATTTTTGACGAAATATTTTTTGTCGATAAATTTTGTTGGTATTTGAGACTTTTCTAATAATGTCACGTTTAACAATGATTCACATTTATGTAATTTTTATATTTTAATGCTAAGGGTAGATAAGTAATTTTTAATATTTCCCTCCTCAAACCCCCCAAATTGGGGGAACTTTAATTTTAGGAAGAAGGAGGGTTTTGGAGGGTTTAGTAAAAACCCCCAATTCCTTCCCCTCCTTTTTTTTAACTCACAAACAAGGGGAGAGTTTACTAAAATCCTCCCTTTCCTTTCCTTCCCCTCCTAAAACCAACTCCCAAACAAAGCCTTAGGCTTTGTTTGGGAGTTTGGAGGGAAAGGGAAGGAAGGGGATCCAAGGGGGAGGGAGGGGAAGGAAGGGGAGGAAATTGGAGGGTATCTCATTCCCTTGTTTGCGAGTCAAAAAAATTAAATGGGAGGATAATGGAGGGTCAATGAGATATTTTTACCATTTTACCCTCTCTTTTTTTAAAATTAATATAATTATTATACTTTACAAATTAAATTAAATTAAATTTAAAATTTCTAAAAAAAATTAATCATTTAATTTTTATTAAAAATTATTTTCTCTCTCTAAAAATTATTTTCTCTCTCTAAAATGATAGTACATAAATTATTGTTCTAATTTAATGGGAAGGGTAGAAAAGTAATTTTAAACATTTTACCTCTTAAACCCCTTGAATTGGGGGAACTTAAATTTCATGAAGAAGGGGGATTTTGGAGGATTTAGTAAAAACCCCCAAAACCTTTCCCTCATTTTTTTTAACTCACAAACAAGGGAAGGGCTTCCTAAAACCCTCCCTTCCCTTTCCTTCCCCTCTAAAATCCATCTCCCAAACAGACCCTTAGGCTTTGTTTGGGAGTTTGGAGGGGAAGGGAAGGAAGGGGATCCAAGGGGGAGGGAGGGGAAGGAAGGGAAGGAGATTGGAGGGTATTTCCTCCTCTTGTTTGGGAGTTAAAAAATGGCAAGGGAGGAAGATGGAGGGTTAATGAGATATTTTTACCATTATACCAATTTTTAAAATTAATATAATTATTATATTTTACACACTAAATTAAATTTAAAATTTCTAACAAAATTATTTATGTACTTTTCACAATATTAAAAAACATAATATTTCTTATGAAATTTCTACGCTGCAACTACGAAAATTGTCACATTTTTTTTTCGTCAGAATACTCTTTGTCGAAAAGCGACAGAAATTTTTCTCCGATGAAAATTTTTACAAAAATAAATTTTCTATCGAAATTTAGTTTTTGGCAAAAGTTTTGACGAAAATGATTTCCTCCATGGAATACTTTAAACGAAAAAAAAATATTCGTCAAAAATTTTGACGAAATGTTTTTCGTTCAAAATTTCGATGAAAATGTGTTCCGAAGAAAATTTTGTCGGAAATTGTTTTGTCAAATATTTTGAGGGAAATGTTTCATTCGAAACTTTCGACGAAATTTAGATTCTGTAAAGAATTTTGACAGGATATTTTTTCCGTCAAACATTTTAATCGAAATATTTTTCGTCAAATTTTTTTATGGAAATAATTTCTGTTGAGATTTTTTGACATAAATGTGTTCCGTTGAAAATTTTGATGGAAATATTTTTTATCAAAAAATTTGTCGAAAATATTTTCGATCGAAAATTTTCGATGAAAATGTGTTTCCTTAAATATTCGACTGAAAATTTTTGTCAAAAAGTTTAGCGAAAATGTTTCCGTCGAAATTTTTTGACGGAATGTAAATTCTGTAAAGAATTTGATGAAATTTTTTTCCAGCAAAAATTTTCGATAGAAATGTGTTGCATTGAAAATTTTGATGGAAATATTTTTCGTCAAAGATTTCGATGAATATGTTTTTTTATGAAATATTTTGACGAAATTTAGATTCTGTAAAGAATTTTGACACAAAAAAAAATTGTCAAATTCTTTTGCAGAAATGTTTTTAATCTCAAATTTTGATGGAAATATTTTCCGTAAAATTTTTTTGAAGTAATTGTTTTACGTCGAAACTTTTCTTTAGAGATGTGTTTCGTCAAATTTTGGACGAAAATATTTTCGTTGAAAGTTTCAACGAAATTTAGATTCGTCAATAGTTTTGACTGAATTCTTTCCCGTAAAAAAATTATGTCAGTGATTATGACAAAATCTTGTTTCGTCTTTAGTTTTGACGAAATTTTTTTGACGTATGTGATTTTCATCAAAAAATCATCACTATTTTTTGACGAAATTTTTTTTGTCGAGAAATTTTGTTGGTATTTGAGATTTTTCTAATAATGTCACGTTTAACAATGATTCACATTTATGTAGTTTTCACATTTTAATGCTAAGGGTAGATAAGTAATTTTTAATATTTCCTCTCTGAAACACCCCAAATTGGGGGAATTTTAATTTTAGGAAGAAGGAGGGTTTTGGAGGGTTTAGTAAAAACACTCAATTCCTTCCCCTCCTTTTTTTAAACTCCCAAACAAGGGGAGGACTTACTAAAACCCTCCCTTTCCTTTCCTTCCCCTCCTAAAACCAACTCCCAAACAAAGCGTTAGGGTCCCTGGCCTTCCTATGGTGTAACATGAGGTATGCTATGGTGGTTGATGGTTTGGAACTTTGCCTCTCCATTGCGAGGTTTGGCACTAATGGTGGAATAGCAGTTTTGGCGGGAAAAGGGTGGTGTGGACCTATGAAGCATCGACGCTTCAAAAACCCTGACATGTCGTGTCTGACACTTCTCAATACTCTCAAACACTTCGACACTCCCTGACACTCCAACACGCATTATAAAAATTCAAAAAATTGTTCAAAGATTGTGTTGCATTGAGTTTTTAATTCCAACAATTAGATTCGTTGGATTGTGATTACCATTTTATTGAGTTTAATATAAATATTTAAGATATCTTATCTTTCTTTGTAAAATTTATGAATATTATAAGTTTAGATTCATTTTTTTTTTGTTAAATTATTGAATATTAAATATAATATATGCTACATAAATTAAAAATATTACTTAATATCAAAACGTGTCCTAACACGTTAAAATCTAACATTTTTTCGAATTAATGTGTCAGAATATTGTGCTGTATCGCGTCACGTATCTCGTATCGGTATTGGTACTAGATAAGTGTGGACTAAGAAGCACAGACACTTGTAAAAACAGGAAGAGTCGGGTCCGACACGCTCCGACACGGTGTCGGACACGCGGTTGACTTTTTCCGACACGTTGACCATTCCGACACGCGAATTTGACCGTGTCCGACACAGTCAAATGGCATTTTCGTGATTTTTTTAAATTTTTTTAATTTTTTTTTTAATTTTTTTTTAATTTTTTTTAAATTAAAATATATTAATAAAGCTTCCACCTGATCATATCAATTTTATTTTTTTTTGTCTTTTTTCCCTTAAGTAGATAAGAGATCATCTCAACATCATTGTTGTCAATTCCTATTACGCTCTTGTTGTATCTCATTCTCTATGATCTCTCTCATATGAATTGTTCTCTCTATCTGATATTATATCTCTCTCATCCCATTTTTTTTTATTAAAGCTTCTATCTTTATAACGTGTTGATGGGTATTATTAATTTAATTTCATTTTTTTGTTAAATTATTAAATATTAAATAAAATATATACTATATAAATTAAAAATATTATTTAATATTAAAACATGTCCCAACGTGTTGAAATCCATAATTTTTTAGGATTAACGTATCGGAGTGTCGTATCGTGTCACGTGTCGTATCGGTACTACATAGAATGTGGACGACACCAACTCAAAGTTAATAGACGAGTGAGGTAGATTTTGAATAAAAGAAGAAGCAAATTATATCTATATATAGGTTGGTGACAATACTATCAGGTAGGTGAATCATTACTCTATTAAGTACAATGCAGGAGTGAAATTTTTAGTAATAAGTGAGTACCGAACTCGGTATCCATTATATTAAAAAGAAAAATTTTCTTTTCATTTTAACTCATACTTTTTTTTATAATTTCTTTATATTAAATAAGTGAGTAATAAGAGTTTTATAATTCTCATGTAACATGAGAATTAAAATCTCATATTGTAGAGATAAAAAGCATGTGAGACCCATATGTTAGAAAAAATTATGTATAGAATCCATATCAACACAGAAATCGAAGGGTGTGTAGGAAGATTATAATTCTCATGTTAAATGAGAATTATAAAACTTTTTCTTTAAATCCTCAATACTTTTCTCTTTTGACATATATACCCACCTATAGCAGTAGTAGCCAAAGTTTTCTCCCTCACTAGATAGTGTGTGTGGATGAAACCTTGCTTTTGTTTTGGTTTGTACATTATCGGAGTGTCACAACTCACAAGGCGAATGGTTTAAGCGTACTCAGAAGATGGGTATGTGGATTTAATGGATTGTCCCTGTACATCATGTATTTGATCCTGACTAGTATTTATAAAAGTTTAAGCTTAATTTATTACTAAATAAATTATGTCAAAGTATGTTAAAAATAAATAAGGCAATAAATCGTTCATGATACATTGACTAAATTAGTTACACCTTTATTTATTAACAAGAACCTTTTTAGTTTTTTATTTTTAAATTTTTTTATTATCAAAGAAATAGTTTATAATAAAAGATATGATTATTTATATTAATATATCTAACAATACTCATTTATTAATTATGTGAATCATTAAAATACTAATTTATTAATTATGTGAAAATATAAGTGAATCAATATCTAAAATTTGATATAAATTTTTCTATTTTTATACCAATATAATAATAACCTGGCCTTACTATGATATCTTTAAATAATTAGCCAAAAGATATATTGATAACAGTAGAATTTAGATTCAAAACTTTACGAGTGCTTCACCGTAAACTTTACTATACTTTAAGGTGTACCATCCTTTATGATACCTTTCGTATACCTTTTCTAGAATCTATAGTGCTTTCTTTTCTGTTCCATTATCATCATTGTTAATCCTTATTGTTCCCCTTTCTTTATACCAAGATAATTCGAACTTGGAAGCAAAGTTTAGATTTAGATTGATACTCGAGGGTTATGTTTATCTCATTTTACATGAGATAAACAACTTTCTTACATATACAAAAAGGAGTTGGGTGCCACCACTCTTTTTTCTCTCTTCTCTTACCTATGGGTCTCACTTATACTTTTATCTCTACAACATGAGGTAATATTTTTCCTACAACATAAAAAAAAATATATCGCTTACTTGAAGTCTTGAATGGCCACGATAGAAAGTTTTATAGGTTTACTATACTGAACCGAAGCCAACCACCAACATGTGCCACAAACTAAACAGTTCAATGTGGGGTATAGGAAAAATTATTACAAATATAACAATAATTGGTCAACTATGTAGCACCGATACCGACACTGAACACTGGACACGAGACATAATACGACACTCCGATACGTTAATTCTAAAAAATGTTAGATTTCCACACGTTAGGACACGTTTTTGATATTAAATATTATTTTTAATTTATGTAATGTATATTATATTTAATACTCAATAATTTAACAAAATATGAAGTTAAACTTGTAATATCCATTATTTTTGTAAAGAATTATAAGATATCTCAAATATTTATATTAAATTTAATAAAATGATAATCGTAATCCAACGAATCTAATAGTTGGAACTAAAAACATAACGTAACGCAACCTTTGAACTTTTTTTTGAGTCTCTACAATACGTATTAGAGTTTCGGAAAGTGTCGGAGTGTCGAAGAGTGTCAGGAAGTGTTAGACACGACACGTCAGAATTTTTGAAGTGTCGGTACTTCGGTGCTTCATAGTTGGTCAATATGCTAGGGATTCGATGGTATTTAACTTATAATTTTAAAAAATAAACTTAAGCTGTTATTAACGAATTAAATGCAATTTAAAATTTATGGATTTTTTAATCGTTCACACTTTCAGCATATTCATATTCATGTAAGGAATCAATTTTCTTATATATACCTACAAATAGGAGGGAACGAGTAGTTAAGTAGATCAAACTTTTAATATTTTCATCACACCTTGATTTGTTTTTTTAATATACTCATCACAATCTAATTTTAGAGCTTGAATATAAAAAAGCGAAGTCAGAATCGTTGATCTGATTTTAATCTAATGATAACAAAATTGATAACAAAAGATAATACGAAAAAATAATAATAAGTATAACCCATCCCATTTTTTTTAACCAAAAGACACATAAAACAAGGATCACTTTACACCAATATAAATTACACTTAATATTAGTAGTTAATCCTATATGAAATAAGTTATGTGAGGTTTCCAATTAAAAAAGCAACGTAGCTTATTATTGGGAAAAAAATTATTTTTTTTGAAATATTTCAATTGGTTATCATTTCGCGACTAGTCCGATTTGGGACGGGTCCTGAGATTAAGATTTTAAATCCCTCCCAAAAATGGTACTGAAAAAGATCAAATTCATACTCTCATCACATCTGCTTAATTTCCTGACGCCAACTGAGCTACCATCCTTTAGTAAAAAATATTTGTTTGAGAAATAAACTTTATCATCACATTAATGGAAAAACAAATTCAGATTTAAACATTTTCAAAAATGGAAATTGCAATATTTATTGTGAGTTACTAGAAGACAACGAATTAGGTTGATAAATTCACAATACAAGTTTGACTCTTGTCATTCAACCAGATGCCGATTTTCACCAAACATGCACTATATGAAGCAATGTAGTTGATTATTGGATTATAATATAATAAAAACTTGAGAAATAAGCTTCATAATCACATAAATGTAACGAAAGTTTACGATTTGAACATTTTTTAAATGGAAATTGCAATATCAGTCTGAAATTTATTTTGTACAATATACTTTATCATCACATAAATGAAAAGAAAGATTCAGATTCAAACATTTTTTAAATGGAAATTGCAATATTTATTGAGTTCCTAGAAAGCAACCAATTAGGTTGAAAAATTTATAATGCAGGTTTCCACTTATAATTAATAAAAAACAGATAATAAAAAAAATTAATTTGTGTTCTAACTTTTTTTTAGGAGAATATTATAACAAACAATTAGGATTACTACCAATATTACTATCAAAGAATTTCATCATTGGATTGATTATATTGATCCAACGATTATATTTATTTTCATCTTTTGTATGGTTATAATTTTCATATTTAATATTTTATATTTATTTTCACTTTTGTACAGTTATGATTCTCATATTTAATGCTTTCATATTAAATATGAGAATCATAACTATACAAAGATGAAAATAAATATATCAACATAATCGAAAAATTGATTGTTATAATGTTTTTTTATGGGAAAAATGTTTGTCATTTTAAATGACGGAAAGTTATGTCATTTTAAGAGAGATACAGACACAGAAAATTTGAATTTTAAATTAAAAAAAATACTCACTTTCTCTCTCCCATGATTCCCGTTTTTCTGTATCTATCTCTCTCCTAAAATGAGATAACTTATGTCATTTAAAATGATAAACACCAAATCCTTTTTTTTATATATATAAAAAAGAAGAAGAGAAATTAAACAAACCCATTTTTTTTTTTTTCTTTATTCTCCTTTTTTAAATAAAACGTGCCACGAATACCAAAACGAGCCGGAAGAAACTCCCACACCACACGTTCTCTCTCGGTAACTGTAATTTAATCTACTGTAGAAAAGGTACACGTCATCACAGAAAAGACTTGGTAATCCAATTTTTATTTTTAAAAGACAATAGTAAAAAACTAAACAACAAACATTCAATGAACCGATAACAATACGCCGAAAAGGCAAGAAAATCGGCGAGACAAAACATATCATATCATCAATTAATCATTATAATTATCTTATCTTAAAAAATCTAATCAAAAGTCAACACCCCACTAATTACTACTTTTTCAAAATCTTAAATTTTATTTAAGTCATTATTATTTTTTCGTTAATCAATTTATTGTTTAGTAATAAATATAGCTGGTACAGTTTTTTTTTTCCGTGCTGTTTTGATTAATTAACTAATTATTATAAATGACTGGATTATAATAAAATCCACCTAAAAGATATGTTGTTAACTTGTTATCCAGCAAAACGCTTTCCCAATCCAACTTGTTAACAAAAGCTGGTTTTCTCCAACCTTTTCCTTAAGCCAATTAAGTAACTTTGACCCTTCCTGTCTCTCTCCCTCTCTTAAGTTCTTATATACTCTCTCTCTCTCTCTGTCTTCTATTTCCATCCTTTATTCTTCTCTCAATTGAAACTCACACTCAGCAACCTTTTTCTCTCTTTCTTTCTTTCTTTTGTTTTTTCGCAGCAAGAAGAAGACAAAGCTTCCCCTTTGGATTCAACGTCAGATCCCTTTCAACTCACAGTCACACAACAAAGGAAAAAACGCCACCAACAAGAACACCAGCGCTTGCACAATTCCAAAGAAAACGGTGTCGTTTATAAAAAGCATAAAAAGGGATCGATCGTCTAAAACTATCAAAGAGGTATATATAAAATGAGGTGTAAGAAACACTTACCGGACCTCAGCAGCACCGTCGGCGTCTGCGCCTCTTGCCTCCGTGAACGCCTCCAAGTCCTCGTCGAGGCTCAGGCCCAAGCCCAACCCCAGGCCCAGGCCCATTCAGCCCGTTTCGTCCCACGCGCTGTTTCCGACGATAATCACCGTCTCAGAAAGCCTGAGACCAACCCTCCGCCGCTCAACTTCCCCCGTTCGGTCTCGCCGTACGTTTCTCGCCGGAAATCCGACTGCGATCGTCGCCGGGAGCGGCTCTTCTACAGCACGCCCCAGGTTGGCTCCGCCGTATCCTCCGCCGCGTGCGACGGAAGGACGGCGTCTTCTTCGAAGAGGAAGGTCGGAAAATTCTGGATCCTATCGAACCTGTTTCCGTCCAGATCGAACAAGACGGAAATCTCTTCTCGCGAATCGTGCGAGCCTTCTTCTACGGCGTCTAATCCGTCGTGGTTCTCGACGATCCTCTCCGCTCGCCGGCAAAACCACGACGCGAATTGCGCGGTCGATCGGAGGCGGTACCGGGAATCGGATCGGGGAACACCGGTGACGATAACGGAGAATTTCAGCGACGAGGTCGACGGACACAGTAGATCTTCATCGGGATGCTCGTCGGAATCTCCACGGCAGCGGCATCAGACGCCGGATGTGGCGGCGCCGTTGGCACGGCGTTCGCGGCTAGGTTTCGCCGGAAAGAGCGTTACGAGCATGGCGCTTTGTTTGAGCCCGTTGGTTAGGGCGAGCCCTAACCGTCACTGGAGCCAAAAGGGGGTGGTGCAGGAATTGGGTGTGGGTGGGGCTCACCATATATCCACTGCGGCTTCCTTTTGCGCCAACCGGTCCAGGAAGCTTGCAGATTTCGGAAGAGTCAATCACAACCGTTGATTTTGTGGAACGTTGACATCATGTACGGTGATTACTTTTTGTTCATTTATGTTTTTGTGCAGAATTTTAATACTTTTTTTCCACACAAGAAAATTCCTTTCTTTGAATTTCTCTATGTACAGTCTACAGAGTTTATTACAAGGAAGAATAAATATATATTTGAGATAGAATATTGTTTGCTATTAGTGTTATTTTCAATTTTATTACCAAATTGTTTTACCGATTATGTTACGCAGGTTCTGATATAACTTTCTAGAAATTTTATTTTTATTATTATATTTAATATTTTATATTTATTTTCATTTTTTGTATGATTATGGTTTTTCATATTTAATGTAAAAGCATTAAATATGCGAAATCATAATCATATAATAGTGAAAATAAATATAACCGTTGAATCAATATAATCGATCTAATAGTGAAATAAACTAGTAATGACATTGGTAATAATATACTATCTTATTTTTTAAATGAATTTATATAATTTATTTAAGATTGACATGTTACCCGGCCGTTTTATATGGTATTATTATGATAATTTTCATGTCTTTATATCAAAAAAAAATTATCTGTTTGGTAAAAGCATGAAAAAAATGAACCAAGTTTGTAGTTTTAATTCATTTGATGAATTATTTGTTGATATCATATAAATTGATTTAACGATTAATTTAAATATTATTTTTGTAATGAATTCTAAAGATAACAATTAATTTGACAATATACAGTTTTTTAGATTCTTTGAGGAACAAGGGAAGTATGAATAGTTGCGCTACATTTTCTGATTCCATGGTTGACTTCCAGTTTGGCGTTCTTTGTTTCAGTCAATAACTAATTAAGAAAACGTTAGTGCTAAGAGTTGATGCTTTTCCTGATAACTGAAAACGGCTAAACCTATAGAGTTTTTATGTTTTTTTTTTTAATTGAGATTTGGATCATAACCATAAAATAATTGTCTCATTTTCTTCATTTTCTTGTAACATATAGAGGGAATAAAGTATTTAATGTTAATTTAGAAAATTTTATCTAATATTCATCGAAATAATATTGTTGTGTCGAGAAAAATTAAAAATTCAGAATGATAAATATTATTATAATCTCAAAATAAATTAAATTACAAACATAACCTGTAATTTTTACCTTAAAACAATGTCATTTTGGTGAATATTAGATAAAATTTCTAAACGTAAATTTCAATTATAAAAAGTGCAACAAAACCTAAGTATCTGTACCTTAAAAAAAAAAACATCTGTACCTTAAAAAAAAAAAACATCTGTACCATTGAATGAATAATTACACCACACGCAGTTTTTTTGTCATCTGAGGTAGATCTTTCTTTTAATTTTTAGATATTAGTATATGGTTGATTTAATAAATATTTTTGTTATTATCTTTAACATAAGACAAAATTTAAGTTATTGCGTTGTTTTCTAATAAAAGTATAATATACGTATTATTTTTTATGATTTAATTACAAAATTTTCAAAAAATGTTGCAGCTAAAACATAATTAAAGCGTCGCTATTCTACATATGGCAATATATTTATTATTTAAAATATAATTTAAAAATATAAGTATTTATATGTTATAAATTTGAGTGATAAACATATTTATTATGAACTCAAATCCTTAATAACAATGAATTTGAGTTGATAATAAATCTTATATTTAATAATACATCTACTATTTGTAAGATAAAGAGAAATATGTTTCTTATATTGCACGAGACAATTAATCTCATATAACGAATAAAAAATAAGTGAGATTGACTTTTTTCTTTTATTTTTTTCTTTAATAAGTCTCATTCACTTTTTTAGTATATTACACGAGACAAAACTTTCTCAGAAATATATTCCCCTAATTTAAAATTATAAATGTTTATATACTATGATATTTTAAAAATAAGTATAATATCTCGTATAAAACATATTTTGAACCCAAGTTATAATAGCGTCCATAAAAAGAAAACTATGAATATTAGGATTTCTTTTTTGTTTTGGTAAATACTGGATTATACTTTGTAAATCAACAATAAAAATAGGGTTATATTTATCTCATTTTACATGAGATAAGTAATTTTCCTATACACACAAAAGGGGTGAGTCTCATCTCTTTTTTTTTTTTCTCTCTTCTTACATGTGGGTCTCATTTGTAATTTTATCTCTACAACATGAGGTAACTACCTTCCTATGACATAAGAAAAATATTTCGCATAAAAATAATAATGAAAATAAACCCACTATCAAGATAAAGACATAATTACACTAAAAATAAAAATAATAAATAATCAAATAATAACTCCCATAAACCGAATTGGTGAGGAACAAAATGAAGGTTGGCGTCTAGAATTGCGAAGTCAATGTTACTTGAGAAGTTTATTTTCAGGGTAGTGAAGAGGACACGCAATACAAGAGGGGAGATACAGAGATTGCATAGCGTTGAAAAGTGTCGGTACTTGGTGAATGATGATGCTGATTACTGGGGGTGGGGTCCGCACCATTTAAGCCTGTCTTACGTCGCATTTAATTCCTCGGAGAACATCTTCGGAACAGTAATCATTGTGCCACTGTTCCAACACTTTATCATCAGAATGTCACGCGACTGCACGTATTTCCCAAAGTGTCATGCAGGCAAATTTGCCCCTGACAGCAGCGAACTACGTAGACTGATGTGTCAGCGAATTAGTGGTGTCCAAGTTCGCTTGTGTCAGATGCGAACTAGGCAGCAATTAATCCTGACACCAACGTGGAGTTCGCTGACCTCCCAGGCGAACTTGATTTGCCACCTCTATGGTCGTATGGTCGTACGTAGTTCGCCTAGGCCCCAAGCGAACTATGTGACAAGTGGCAGCCTCCAACCTAGTTCGCATGACACCAAAGCGAACTTAGTGCCACGTGGCAGTACCCTAGAAGTTCGCTGCCTTGGTAAGCGAATTACATGCCGTCAGTTACAGGTTGCTGGCCCATGCAGCGAACTCATGTTTATTTAAACAACCCACTTCCTCTCCAAAAAAAGTCGTTCTCATCCGTTTTCATAAAAGAAAATTTCCATTTTTGTTTGTGAAGTTTTTGTATTTTAGTTCATAATGACTGAGAATAACAATGATGTAATATGTCTTCTATATTACAATGGAAGAAGATATTTTGGACCGAGCGGTCAAGTGTTTGAAGGAGATACGAAGATCTTCCGCATGAGCCCGCGTTGCAAATATACTGAGCTCAGGAAACTAATATACAAGAAGTTGAGATTACAACGAGGTCAATCACTGTCTCGACTGATTGCAAGATGTGCTTCTGATAACCCCGTGCAATGGGTTGATGTGGATGTGGTTGAGGATGAAGATGTGTCACTAGTGGTTGATGCATTTCGACAGCATGGAGAGTCCTCATACATCGAGTTATATGCGGAACTAAACACCAGTGGAGAGGCAAGCACTCAAAGTTTTATCCTTACTAGTTACTCGATAGACATTAACAGGGAGCCAGAAGTAAATCCCGAAGATATGAATGTGTCACCCCCACGACCATCACCCCCAATAACACAACCTTTAGATGTGGTTCCCGCCAATGAGTATGATCCATCATGGCCGGATACTGATAGTTCGGAGGAGGAGGTTGATGAAGGTCTAGTCCTTGATAGTGACTCTTCGGATACAGACGTTGATGGTGATTTCGAGCTTGAAACGTCCACTGCTTTGGTTGAATCGATTCCATCACCGGGTATTGTTGGTGTGCATGACCCACACCACCTGTTGCAGGTTGGTTGGTTAGTTTACCGTTTGAGTTTTAAGGTAGTTTACTGATAGACTTTTATTACATAATTTATGTATTAACAACATTCGAAACGTGTGTTAAATAGGAGAGAATAATGTTCCATTTTGGTCGCAAATACCACATTACACAAACATTAACTGGGCACACCCCGATCAAGAGTGTGATGACATGCAAGGGGCACAAGCACCAAATTGGCAAATGGGTCAAGAGCTTTATAAGGACCAACAATTTGTGGTAAAAGAACTTTGTCACATTTTTTCCTAACCTATTTTAAAAAGTACTACACCTAATAACATTAACATACATATTATATAAGTAAGTGTTCAAAGTTTTCTAACCTATTTTTCAATCCTACAAATCAACATCAACATCACCTTTATCCCAAATTAATTGGGGTCGGTGGTAGATGAACCCACATGAAAGATATAAAATTGTTGAAAAAAAATAAAATAAAATAAAATATATATATATGTATGTATATATATATATATATATATATATATATATATAAGTGAAAAAGAAAGGGACAAGAAGAAGTGGGGGAAATGAAGGGGAAAAGGACTAAAAAAAGACCATATGGAACATAGGAATAACCACGGGTCTAACCCTCCACCATACTTATAGCTTTTCTCCATTCCGTTCTAAGACATACCGTCCGCCAATCTATATCCCACTCCATTAAATCTTGTTTTACTACCTTCCCCCAAGTAAGTTTCGGCCGACCTCTGCCTCTTTTTGTGTTGAACTCTTGGTAACAAACTTCTGTTCTTACAGGAGCATCCAGAGGCCTTCTCATCACGTGCCCAAACCACCTCAATCTATGTTCTCTCATCTTCTAGGCAACCGGTACTACTCCGACCTTTCGTCGAATATCTTCATTTCTTATCTTATCCATCTTTGTGTAACCACACATCCACCTTAACATCCTCATCTCTGCTACTCCCATCTTATGCTCATGTTGCCTATGTGCTGGCCAGCATTCCGCTCCATATAGCATTGCCGGTCTTACTGCCGTTTTATAGAATTTTCCTTTTAACTTAAGGGGGATTTTGCGGTCACACAAAAACCTAGATGCTCTGCGCCATTTCATCCACCCTGCTCTGATTCTATGATTAACATCCTCATCAATCTCTCCACCTTTTTGTAAAATGGAGCCCAAGTATTTAAAAGCATCTTTTTTGGGTACCTCGTGACCAATTAAATGCACGGGCTCTTGGTCCCCATCTCGTACCAGAGAAAACTCACACTTCAGATACTCAGTCTTGCTTCGACTTAATGTGAATCCTTTGGATTCCAATGTGCTTCTCCACAATTCAAATTTTCTATTAACACCCTCCTTGCTCTCATCAATAAGCACAATATTGTCTGCAAAAAGCATACACCATGGCACTTCCTCTAAATATCTTTTGTTAGTTCATCCATAACTAAGGCAAAAAGATAATGACTTAGAGCCGACCCTTGGTGTACACCAACCGTGATAGGAAAATAACTTGATGATCCGTTACAAGCTTTTACACATGTAGTAGCCCCATCATACATATCCTGGATTGCCTTTACATACTTTGATGGAACCTTTTTCTTCTCCAGAATCCACCATAAAACTTTTCTTGAAACCCTATCGTATGCTTTCTCAAGGTCTATGAACACCATATGCAAGTCCTTCTTCTTTTCTCGGTATCTTTTCATAAGTTATCGCGTCAAGAAAATGGCTTCCATGGTACATCTTCCTGGCATAAATCCAAATTGATTTACAGAAACCTTGGTCTTTCTCCTCAAATGATGTTCAATCCTACAAATAAATAATTTTATTTAATTCAATATTATTATTTATTGCATAATTAACAAATTATTAAATACATAATTTAACAACATTAAGATATAAAAATATAACCTAAATCCTAATAATAAATAATGCATATAAAATAATTTATTAAATAGACTAATTACTAATATTGTGGTAAAAGTAATTTGTCACATTTTCTGCTAACCTATTTTAAAAAGTACTACACCCAATAACATTAACATACATTATAAGTAAGTGTTCAAAATTTTCTAACCTATTTTTCAATCCTACAAATAAATAATTTTATTTAATTCAATATTATCATTTATTGCATAATTAACAAATTATTAAATATATAATTTAACAACATTAAGATATAAAAATCTAACCTAAATCCTAATAATAAATAATGCATATAAAATAATTTATTAAATACATTAATTAAACTTTAAAATATTTAAAATGAACATTATTAACATGCAATTACTAAACTATTAATATTAGACTAATTCAAATAATAAAATAAATAATATGTCATCTAACCTAATTTATTAACTAGATTCATTAAATTATAACATATTTAACTACTAACATTATTAACATGCAATTACTAAACTACTAATATTACACTGATTCAAATAATAAAATAAATAATATGTCATCTAACCTAATGTGTGATAAAATTAATCCTACAAATTATCATACCCTAAATCCTATTAATAAATAATGCATATAAAATAATTTATTACATTATTAATTAAACTATATGTTATTTAACTACTAACATTAAAATGTAATTACTAAACTACAAATATTAAACTAATTAAAATAATATAACAATTAATATGTCATCTAACCTAATGTATTATGCTACATATAATATAATTAGCAGCAACTAAATAACAATAAAAAATGAACAAAATTTAATTAAATTTACATCACTAACCTCAAATGAAGACAAATGAGAGAGAAAGAAAATTGAGAGATGAAGAGTGAGAGAAAGAAAATTAAGAAAGGAAGAATGAGAGAAAGAAATCTAAGAGAGTAAGAGAAGGGGGCTGGGCTGCTGGCAGGGAAGGGAAATGGGGGGAGGGGGACGGTTGAGGGTGTTTATATAGGGGTAGGGCAAAGTAGCCGTTGGGCCAAGTTCGCTGCCCACCCCAGCGAACTTGGTGCATGTCAGCCACGTGGCTTACTAGCCGTTGAACTAAGGTCGCCTACATCGGCAACGAACTTGGTGCATGTCAGCCACGTGGCTTACTAGCCGTTGAACGAAGGTCGCCTACGTCGGTAGTGACCTCTGCTACATGCATGACACGTGGCCTGGCAGCTTCAGCATTAATTCTGCCTAGTTCGCCTCTGACACAAGCGAACTTGGGCACCACCAATCCGGTGACACATCAGCCTACGTAGTTCACTGCTGACGAGGGCTAACTTGCCTGTGTGGCACTTTGGGAAATACGTGCAGTCGCGTGACATTCTGGTAATAAAGTGTTGGAACAGTGGCACAATGGTCACTGTTCCAACATCTTCCATATTGTAATAGTTTATTATTTATTATATTGTAAGAGATACATTTATTTTCTATACCTATATAAAAAGGGTTTCGATTTTCTCATGTGGTATGAGAAAATTTTCTCATGTTGTAGACACATCTTATGTGGGCTCACATCTTTTTTAAAAAATAAAAAATTAATAAAAAATATTGCACAAAAATCAAAGGGTCTCTAGTAAGAGAAAACAATTCTCCTACAACATGAGAAAATATTTTCCCTATAAAAAAATATACGAAACCATATTTTATCTTTATCTTTTTTCTTCTCACATGGATCACATTGTTAGTATGTGAATCCCAAGATCAAGATCATTCTTAAGAAACAATTGATTTTAATTTCTTTTCTACACTAATCCTTAATTCTTGAACAGCAGAGTAATAAAGCCTTAAAACTGAAGTAAAGTCTAAACGAATTTAAAATTATAATTGATTTGTTTTTACTAAAGGTAATTGAATTATTTATTCAACAAAGAACAACAATTATAAAACTTTGGAATTCTTAAATCATGAATTTTCCTAAAGAAATTTGCATCCCTACTTAAAGGAAGATTATATTTACAACCTATTTTCGTTAGAACTTTTTTCAACTATATCATAACCGTTGATTTCCGCCAATCAACGGTTATTATTTTCGCAAATCAAACATATTAATTAATTATTAATTCGCAATAAATGATAATCATTGATTGTAACCGTTAATTCGCAAATCGACGGTTAAGATATGATTCTAAACAAAAATAGGTTATAAACATAACCTTCCTCCCCTGCTTATTCCCATTGCTATAGCACTTTTATCACAGAAATTGAACTACTAAAGCCCCTTTCCTGGAATTTCCCAATTCCAGTGTTAAAGTCTAACCAAATCCTTTCCCAAGGTGTTTCAATTAAATCTTTAAACAAATTCAATTTCCTCCTCAGGTTATCCTTAACCTCAAAAGGTTCAATTAACAAAAATATAAAGTTTATAAACTTAATTTCTCAATCAGAATTCATGCAAATGAAGGTCCAAGATCCTTTCCCAAGGTTTCTTGAAACTAAAAGAATTGCTAATCAAATGCAATAAAAGAGCATAATAGTGTTCAATAAAAAGAAGGATTATCCAATCATCTTGAATTCTAGAAAAAGAAAATTAGCAAGCCATATTATAAGTAAATGAAATAAAGAATCTCAATGCAACAAGAAATATTGTACTTTCTTACCAAGGTGAAATGTAAAAGTCAAGAATTACAAACCAGTCTTCTTGAAAGTGAAATTGAAAACTAATCACGATTGCGGAGCTTGAAAGTTGAGCACACTCAATCTTGAATCCCTTCAACAGAAGAACTGTACATGCCCTTATAGAGTCAAAGAAGCTAAACTAAAATTCAAGAACTAAAAATGAACTTTTAGAATTGAAAAACTAAATTCTAACAAAGAGAGTGCTAAGTGTTGCTCTCTGTATCTAAGACTCCTATTTAACTAAAAACCAACACAGCTCCTAAAATGTTTTCTGTCTGTCCATTTGGTGACTCATCCCACGACTCAGATTCACTTCAAAAGTACCTACCCACGTGACCCTTTTATGCATTAAAAAGATAGCAAAAAAATGAGTAAAATTCGTTTCATGTTTTTTTAGTGGTCCACTTGCCATTGTGGGCTCATTTAACCTGCACTTTGAGAGGTTAACAACCCATTTCCATTAGAAAACACCTTGCAAAGTTGAGGAAAATTATAGCTAAATACCCCAAACTTAACATTTGCTTGTCCTCAAGCAAACACTAAGTTATCTATCAATCGTCAGCTATTTTCCTTTTTAAACATTTCAGCTCATCAAATCAAATTCAGCAGTTACTTGACAGTTTAATCTTCCAATTATCATGTCACATTTCAGCCATTAACATCCATCAGCTATACTGTCTTTAAACATCAATACCAGACAGTGATTCAATTCATGCTAAGTTATCAATTAAGCAAATAGCAAACAATATTACATTTCATATCAATTAGTCACTCACATAACTCATATCAACTTATGCCTAGTCACTAAATTCCACATTGGTTCTCTTTCACTTATTTTTCTTTCTCTCTTTTTAGGTGATTCACTCATCATCAACTCTACATTATTGTGCCTTTCCTAATTTCAACCCAGACACTTAATGTCTAGTCTACCATTTCCGTCAAAGGATCTTTTAAGCTTGTAATAGGGCTGAGTTTGGTCTTTTATTTTTCTGGACTCTTGGCTAATTAATGATGACCTTAAGTGTATGTTTAATCCTCAACAGACTTATTTTATTAGTGACAGGAAGAGGTTTGCTTCTCTTTTTTTTTACTAACTCACTTTCTTCCCATCATGTCCAGCCTCAGACTTTTTATATACACGTTCTTTTTATGCGTTTTTTCTTTCTAATAACAACTTTTCTTTTTCTATTTCTACACTTGTATTCTTTACCTTCATCCTTTTTCTTTTTACTTTTCACACCCTCTTATTTTCTTTCTTGCTAACGGGGGTTCTTTCTCCCTTTTTATTTTTTATTGTGAAGCTTCTTTATTTTATTTGCTCTAACTTCGCATATGTTACCCTTTATTATACACCTATTTTTTTTAAGCTGGCATCTTCCTACTATACTACTTTTGTCCTTTCAGCCTAAGGAAAATTAGCTAAATACTAAGGCTTCCAAAATAGGGTAGATTGGGGAATTGACTGTCAATTTTTTAATTACATTAAATTTTTTTAATATAATTAAATGTGTTCATATTGATTACAGTTTTGGGGTTGGAATTATTCCAATCTTGGTTTCCGTT
Organism: Gastrolobium villosum; assembly: GCA_032173675.1. NCBI lineage: Eukaryota > Viridiplantae > Streptophyta > Magnoliopsida > Fabales > Fabaceae > Gastrolobium > Gastrolobium villosum. The sequence goes on from JAVKPL010003290.1 coordinate 93,225, forward strand.
CAAGTAATATATATATATATATATATATATATATATATATATATATATATCATTTAATTATATTTTATCATATTTAATGATATACCGAATACTCGGTACAATGGAAGCACCAAAAATATTTTGGTAGTTCGTGGTGATTGTTTCCTTGCATAACCATATCCATCAATGTGATTTCTTAGACATTTTAGTAGGCCTAGGGAGCTGTAGAATAGAAGTGCTGCCATTATTTTGGGAGATAGTTAAGGCCAACATATTTTAAGAAAATAGTGACTACATGCCGAGATTAACACTATTTTAATTATGGGTTTTATAATTTTCATTCAAAATCAGAATTATATTTTTCTTACCCACCCTTCGATTTCCGTGTTGATATGGGTCTTACATATAATTTTTTCTAGCACATGAGTCTCACATGCTTTTTATCTCTACAACATGAGATTTCAATTCTCCTTCAACATGAGAATTATAAAATCTTTAATTATTGTTGTTCTGCATCTTTATTTTGTACACTATATTTACTTTATGGGTTTAATATTTCTGATTTTACTGCAGAATTTTTTTCTGCCACACTCACATAAAAGTGACGGTCCCATTAACTTTCTCTCTCTATTCTCTTTATATTGGGACCACTCATTTTTAAATAAGTGTGGCAGAAACAAAATTCTTGAGCAAAAATAGAAACAATAAACCCTTCTATAAGATCATATATCCGACAATAAAGAAGCCGAAACTTTAGAGTTGCAACGATGGATCTTCGAAACCCATTAACCATTCCCAAACAATTCCCATTATTTTCAACAACCTCATTCACTTCACCTAAATTTAAAAACAAAATTAAAGCAAGAAGAAAGACTGGGTTCCATAAAAATCTAGCAAAAGAAAGGGTAAGCTTTGCATTGATGTTTGGCCTAACATAAAACCAAATAGGAAGAAATACATAAGTTAATTGAATGGTTTTCTAACCCCTAAGGGTAGCTCAGTTGGCAACTGAACTTGCCAACTGGGCTTCTAAGGATTTGCTTGGGTCAGGGGTTTAAATCATGTCGCAAGCAAATTCTCGAAAAAATCTTTGGGGGCCAGAGAACGTGCATCTATACTCAAAGGGGGATTAGTCTCATCCTTCCTTTGGTAGAAAAGCTCAATGCACCCGTTGTTCTAATGAGAAGCTAGCCTTCGGGTCATACTCTGAGGACAAGGTGACCAGGAGAGGTTGAATGGGGATACCCAGGTTATACCAAAGAATTTTTTTTGAATGGTTTTCAATATACTCAACCATAAGACAACAAGAATCAATTTTATTATTAGGAATTAAGTGTGAGTTGTAAAAAGATCTTATATCAAGAAGGAATGAGCAAAACATGATAGATATAAATGAAAGGAACATAAACTTATTGTTTTAAAATTTCGTATTAAAATGTGATGTGGGACCATTGATGTGTGTTTAATGCGTGGATAATAATTTTCCTTAATTGGACTTCCAATGACTGTTGTTCATAATTTATCACCTTCCTTATTAGGTATCTCCAACAATTCCTCTTATTAGTGCTATTACAATTTCAACATTGTCCAAGCTATCCAAACCCAAATCCTTATGGAAATGTACATCTCGAAACTATGCAAAATGGAAGATGCTGGCGGGAGATATTTTCAATCAGAGAGAATGAACATATAAATCAAATTAAAGGCATAATAGCAGTATTTGTAGAAGAATATGCAAGTGCAATGCTAGAAACAAGATCAATAAAATAATAATAAAAATAAAAGTCAAATTTACACTGAAAAGAAAATACACTAAACTGAGAAGATTATATTTCAGTTTTGTTCTAGAATAGTATTCCAATTTTACTCAACCTCATCTTAATGACATGGAGCCAGTAATATAATTTATTATAACAACATAACAAAATTATTCATCAAAATATTAATTTTGGGACAACTTTTTACTATAACTTCCAATATTAATTCCTTCAGGTCCCTCAAATGTTGGGATATCATTAAAATAAGTTGTTCGTGTAAGATTTACATAAAATAAGATTATATAATGTTAGAACACCAAAAATTCTAGGCTTACTTGTTGAAGACATGATTTTTGGTTTCTTGTGGACTTCTCGTTTCCTCTAATGCTCTCATACAATGGGAAGACCAGGATCTTCCTCTACAATTCACACCACTCCTTGATCACAACCATCGATGGGGCGAGTTGTGGAGTGACAATCCTCCAACGCATTGTGCATGCATAGGGGACTAGCCAACTTATTAACCCTAGTCCCCTTCCCATCATGGGCCTATGGGTTAGGCCTATACTGTTACACACACTAATCAGTTTACAGATATTAAAACCCAAATCAAAAGGATCATTAATTAATTGGGCTTTATAATGCACCTCTATATGGATCATGACTTAGCCTGTTTTTATTAAAAACAAGAAAAACTATAATTGATTTAAGCTTACAATTATTGTAAAAATTTCTAACATTCTCCCACTTGGGCAAAATCAACTGTGAAATTTTAATTTAAAATAGAAAATGAAAACAAGTTATTTGAAAATGACTCTCGGGCTAAGGACTGATTCTTATAATGTGGCCACATTTTAATAAAACACATGATCCAAGGTGCGATATATGAATATGACCCCGTTAAACTAAAATCAAATAACATTGAATCCGGCGGAGAATATACCCTTACCGGTATAAGACCTTCCATGGTCACAAATGTTACTTGGCTCCGTCGACTAGTCATTAGTGTGGAGTGTAGCAAGAAAATAGTATGCCAATGTGATCCAACGGCATCCAAACTGCTATTTTCTCTGTCAGTTCTCAAAATTCTCTCAAATGCCTTAAAGCTAGAGGAATTCCATGGTTTATCAAAAAATCATATAATCAAATATGGTGTCGACCACGGGCCATATAGTCCAACTACACCATTATGTCTCAAACTCCCATATAGTGTCAACCACAGACATGATGGTTCCAACGACACTGAGTTCCAAAATCATGCCTCAAACTCCAATATAGTGTCAACCACAAGCATGATAGTCCTAACAACACTGAGTTCCAAAATCATGCTTCAAATTCCAATATAGTGTCAACCACAGGCGAGGTGGTCCTAACAACACTGAGTTCCAAAATCTTATTATCATGCCTCAAAATCCAATATAGTGTCAATCGCGGGCACGATGGTCCCAACAATACTGAGTTCCAATATTTCACAATTGATAAACACAAACACAAATATGCAATATATATAATAACAAAATTCAATGCATTATCAATTGCTCCATAAGAGATTTATATATCAACCAAACATCAATTATGTCTGTAATAAACAATTCAAAAGGATAAGTAAATAACAAAGAGCTTAAACTCCCACTAACCAAACACATCAAAGCGACTCACAATGCACATGTTCTCCATAAAATAAGATTATACGACGTTAGAACACCAAAAGGTTTAGGCTTATTTGTTGAAGACATGATTCTTGATTTCTTTAGGGCTTCTTGTTTCCTCTAATGCTCCTGTAATGGAAATACCAAGATCTTCCTCTGCAATTCACACCACTCCCTGATAACAACCGTTGATGGGCGAGTTGTGGAGTGACGATTTTCCAACGCACTGTGAATGCAGAGGGGACCTAGCCAACTTATTAACCCTAGTCCACTTCCCCTCATTGGGCCTATGGGTTAGGCCTATATTGTTACCTACACTAATCAATTTACAGATATCCAAGCCCAAATCAAAAGGCTCACTAATTAACTGGGTTTTATACTGCATCCCTATATGGATCATGACTTAGCCCGTTTTTATTAAAAACAAAAAAAAACTACAATTGATTGAAGCCTGCAATTATTATAAAAATTTGTGAGAGTTCAATGTCTCATGTCTCACTAACAACATACTAAGACAACCTTCATTAAATTTAAGATGTTTCATAAAACATATTCATAATGTTTAATAATTTCTCTTTTATTATTACTAAATTTTAAAACTTCATTATAATTTCTTATTTTTATTTATTTATTTAATTAATTAAATATCAAATTTAATTATTTGTGATGAAAATGAAATAACATATCATAAATTCAAATCATTGATTTAAGATATAAAATAAAATCATATGATGAAATAATGAATAATTGAAACATAAATGTAAGATCACTCCTATCTTTATTATTAATTTTAACTTCTCAACTGTAATATTGCTGCTATCTATTTAGGTATTTCCTACTCCTTTCAGTAAACATTATGATGATTAACTAACATTTAATGAATTTAATTTAAATTTAAATTTGTTTTATCATACATAATTATAGAATAATGTCACATTATCCGTAGTCGAAAAACAGTGTAACATATCTCATATAATTGAAAAAAAGAGAAAAATTATATCTCCTAATTATAATTAATGCATTATATTTTTCTTATTTTAAAGCTCAAGTATTTTTTATATTATTTTCCTTGATTTTCTAATTAATTAGTTGGTATTTGTATTACAGTTTTTTATACATATGATTCTTTATTTTATATATTTTATATTCTTTTACTGATTTATTTCTTAATTAGCATTTTTTTTTGAATTTATAATCAATTAGTAATTTTTTACTTAATTTTATTTGCGTCAATTCCTATTATATTTCTTATTCAAACTTGTCAATTAATCAACATTAATATTTATAAATCATTATAAATTAACCAGACTTTATTTTCATTATATTTTAAATTAATTTTATCGTACTATTTTTAACTCATTTTAATAGCTTTAGCAGGCAATTGAATTACTTCACAACTCATATTTGTTAAACAGTTAATAAACGAAATAATTGTAACTTAGTTGCATGAGAGCTAAGTAGATTGGGTGAGATATGTGTTCAATTCTTTCCAATACAGTTTTTGGAAAGACTTTAAAAGTCTTAATCCTAGACCCGCCTTGAACATGATTGCCTCTCAGGACCTGTCTTTAATATGATATTGCCTCTCGTAAAAGATATCTATGATTTATCCAAAAAAAGAAAAAGATAAAAAAATTAATAATTTACGATGATTTTTTTTTTTTTTGTAATAAATTATGGTCAAAAGGCCAATAAAAAAAGGAAAATCTTCTTATGCTAGTTATATAGCCTTTCCTCCGGTTATAGGCGTTTTATCGTAGCCACATGAAATTATAACTTAAAATTAAAATAATTTTATATAAGTACACTCTTCATTTCTAAAATTATTTTGTATTCTTTATGCAATTTCATTCATTTTAATTTATCATTTCATCAATTTTTAAAATGTATCACACATGTTTACTATGTATTTCCTAAAAACTATAGATAGAGGTTTATTATTTCTCATGTTTTAAGAGATAAATTTATCTCTTAATATACGTAAAAATATATAGAATCCATTTTTTTTTTCTCTTTTCTCCTCACATAGACTCCACATACATTTATATGTGTGTAAGAAATAAAATTTATTTTCTACAACATGAGAAACAATAAATCCATAGAACGATATTCATATATTGTTTTTCAATTAAAATATAAAATAAAATGTTCTGACACTTTTTTTTTTTTTTGGAAACAATGTTCTGGCACTTTTAATTATATCTTTTTGAAAACTTATAATTAATGAATTTGGAGTCTCAAAGTTAAAGGTTCGTTTCGGAAGCAAATAGTTTTCATTTTTCTGATAATATATCAAGTAATTTTTCAATTATCAACCTAGAGTAACTTTATTTTTTCAATAACCACAAGTGTACTCCTTTTTATGATTTAGACACATTATTAGGGATGTAAATAGGTTAGACTAGAATTTGGTATAAATAGCCTAGGCTTATATAACATACTTCAAGTCTAACCTGAATAGTCTTATATAGGCTTAAATCATAAGTCTAGTCTGACCTATATTTAAAAAACAAAAGTCTTGACCCATACCTTTTAGATGTTTAAGCCTATCACACACATTTACTATGTATTTGTAGTAGGGGTGTTCATCAACCATCCAAATCGATTCAAACCGCGATAACCGAACCGAAAAATTGATAACTGAATAAACCAAAAACAAACAGCAAATTTTAATTGGATTGGATCGGATTTCGGATTGGTTAATTAAAAACAAATCAATCCAATATATTAATTCTCCTCTATCTATTTGGGTATTCTCCAATCATAACTTAAAAATTTCTAAATCAAAGACTCATTAATCAATCAACTAAATCCAAGAAAAAATTTAATCACATCTTATCTATTTTTTATTTTTATAGAGCTTCATATTTCATTACAAAAAAAAATCATATTATAGTTTACTAATGCTTGTGTATTTAAAAAAAATAAAAATTACAAAACCAATATATACAAAAGATGCTATTTACACAATAATCATGAAATAAATTTTAGAAATTTCAAAAAATCAAAAACTCATCCAATTCAAACCGAAAAAAATTGGATCGGATCGGATTTGAAAAAAAATCTAAACTGAATAGATGATTTATATGATCAAACTGAAGGGATCAGATCAGATGATTTTTGCTTCCAAAATCGATCCAATCCAGACCGCGAACACCCTTAATTTGTAGTAATTATAAATGGAATGAAATTCATATATTGTTTTTAAATTAATCAATATAAAATAAACAATTTTGAAAACTTATAAATAATGAATTTGGAGCCTTAAAGTTAAATGTACGTTTTGGAGAGCAAATAGTTTTCATTTTTTCTGTTAATATATCAAGTAATTTTTCAATTATCAACCTGCGGTACAACTCCCCACGTGTCCATTCTCTCATTGGTCGGATCCCATATCAACGTTTATAACGTGTCTCTCTCATTGTTTTCACAATTCGCCTTTTGTTTTACGTCCTCGCGCTCTCTCTAGTTAACACAGTTTCTACCTCTACTTTTTTATTTTTTTGTGAAAATTTCTACCTCTACTTTTATTTGTTAAACAAAATTACAAAAAAATCATTAAATAAAATTTGAAATATATAAAAAATAAATAATAAATAATTATCATTATTTTTTGAAAAATAATAAATCAAAAACTCATTTCGTATTAAATTTTGGAAAAAGCTACTCTTATGTTGCATAAGAGTAATTTTATCTCCTACACACCCATCGAGAAACATGACATTCATTTTTTTTAAATGATGTGTCCCACCACATATGTGTCACAATATAAGAAAAGATCTCTCCTTTAACATAAGATTAAATGAACCCTTAAATTTTTTGGATGATAACGTGGCTGAATCATAAAAAACGCTTGCACTTGTGATTATTGAAAAAATTGGAGTCATTCTAGGTGTGTATCTTAGGGCTCGTTTGGATGAGCTCTTTTTTCTTCAAAAGCTGTTTTTTTTTTAAGAAAAAAAATACTTCTCATTTTTAGTTCGTTTGAATTTTGCTTTTAAAAAAAGCAGAAGTCACAAAAAAGCCAAAACTTACTTTTTTTCAGAAGCTAAAAATTTTAACTTCTTAGAAAAGCAGAAGTCAAAAACCAAATATTTATTTCAAAAACTATATATTTTTTATAAAATGTAAATACCTTTAACTTTTATAAAAAGTACTTTTAAAATAAGGAAGTAGTAAAAGTTACTTTTAGAAAAAACTTAACCAAACGACCTCTTAGTGTGCGTTTGGATGGGCTTCTTGCCCTCGAGAAGCTGCTTTTTATTATATAAAAAAAAGTACTTTTAGAAATTTTAGCTTATTTGGATGTGAGCTTTTAATAAAAGCAAAAGCAACTTAAAAAGTTAAAATTTGACTTTTTTGGAAAGTTAAAAATTTTAACTTTTAAAATAAGGAGAAGCCTAAAGCAACTAAAAAACTATCCTTACCAATCTTACCCATCTTGTTCGGAGGAACCATCTCAGCAGGGAGCAGCGTTCTTGTTCTCCCTTCTGCCTTTAAATTTTTCTTTTTTTGGCAACTTTCCATTCCTTCACCTTCGCTACTTCTGCTCTGTTTGTGTGGATCGCTACTTCTGCTCTTACTTTCATTTTCTCTCACTTCCATTTTTTATTCTCTCTCTTCATTCTCGCTATTCTCTCTTTCCCTTCCATTAATTTTCATTTTTTCATTTCCTTCGCTGCCTCTCTCTTCCTTGCTGTTATTGTTAAGATTTGTGTGAATCGATCTATGGTGCTTTGATTTTTGTAGTTTTATGATTTGAAGGTTTATGTTATTTTTTGCAGTTTTGTGATTTGAAAGGGGTGCTCTGTTTATACGAATAGGTTTTAATTTTTGGAAGAAAAAATCCTAAATTCTCAGAAGCCATTGTTGTTTGCTTCTTCAATCTGACTGTCTGTGTAAAAAATAAAGGACATAATAGTAATTTTATAGTTAAAAGTGCTTTTTTATTTTAACATCTAAATAACATTTTTACGTAAAAGCATTTTTTAAATATTACATCCAAACGCAAAATAACTTTTACTTTTTTAAAAAAATTCTTTTAAAAAAAGTAATGCATAAAAAGTTCTTTTTTCAAAAGCCTATCCAAACGGGTCCTTATTGCTGCTTCATTAAGTTTCGTTCGTAGGAAATTGCAGATCATTGTTTTTCCTTAAAAGAACCATATGAACCTTATATTACCTACATATAGGGGTGAAAGTGAGCTGAGCTGGGCCGAGCTTTGCCCCGTACAGCCCAAGTCTATATCAAAAAATTTCAATTTAGCCCGGTCCGATAGCATAGTATGAGTCTAACTGTTAGCCTGTCTTGGCCCATTTATAAAAAAACAACTGGTCCGGCCCGGCCCGTTAGCCTGTTAATTTTTAACTTCCAAGTATACCATGAATCAACTTCACAAAATACTCAAATTCTATTGTTAAAATAAAATGACAATCTTAACATCCAAACAGAACCTTGAATCACAACAATAACTAAAGAATTCAATCCATACTATGTAAATTAAAATAACTACATGAATACAACACATCATAATGACTACAAGAGTAGCCAAAAACTTATCTTCATCTTTTCTCCCCTGCAAATACAATTCCAAGGTTACATAAGTTGACAAATAATTTGTAAATGTAGAAACAAAAAACAAGAATAAAGAATAGAAACAAAAAAACCAAGATTAAGAAACAAAAAAACCTTTTAATAGATTCACATAGGCAATCTCACGTGCTGAGATGTTGATTCTTCCTACATAAAATAAGGAGTAACTCTAGTATATTAAATAAATGGGTCAGCCTTGGAGGCTCGTGGGTCAGACTTCATATATAACAATCTGACCCAATTATGTAATCAAACCTTTATACCAGCCCAAATCCAACCTGTCCAGTAAAAAGTCGAGCCAGACCAGGCCACTAATGGGCCGGGCTTGAGGCCCCTGTGGGCCGGGCCGGTCCAATTTCACCCCTACCTACATAAATGTGATTCTCTACGTTTATTTGACAAATTTCTATTTTCATCTGTCTATATTTATTTTATAAATTATAAAATACATGAAATTATAACTTATTAAAATAAATAAGTTATATAATACATAGTTTTGTTTTCATGAAATGTTTCATTCTGTTTTGTTTTCATAACAAAGGAAAAACAAATTTTTTTTCTTTCCAAACGGTCCAATAACATCTTAATTATTAGATCCAACAGTACTGTAAAATTGACATTTATCTATAATTCAATCCCAATATAATTTATAGCAATAGCAGAGTATACAATAAATGAACAAGATGTTCATTATTTATCTATCAAACTGTAATAAATGGAAAATTCAGCAATCACGTAAAGTATAATAAAGATGAGGCTGATCACTCTAAACCTCCAACCGAGGACTCTATATATGCCTTGAAAGTCTCAATCCATCTCTGAAGTTTTTCATGATTACGCTCAGTCATATTACGGAGCTCTTGTTTGTAATTTAATGCGGCAAAAGAGTCTGGCCCCTTAACTGGAGAGTCATCGGAATAGAAAAAAAAATTTGGGAGAGCCACTCCGAAAGGATCGGTACTCGATGGAGATTAGTCTTCAGTTACGGCTGGAATATACTTTTGAATTTATTAAAAAAAAAAAAAAATGCGGCAACAACTATAAATACAAGGATCCATAAGGCCAAAGTGATACCCACAATGATCCATGAAACAACAATAAATGCTAAGAATGATACAACACATGCCAGAAGAGTATCAATAAGCTTCGAACAAAGTTGGTAATATGGTACTCTATCAATAAGCTTGGAACAATCAAGGTCATTACAGCGTCGTATTCTCTGAAAAGTTTCTTGCCACTCAATACCAGTCTTATAGTTTAGTTGCGTTAGTATTTTTGTTATTCTAATTTTCCTTAATATGTACTTAATCCCTTTTTGTAATTGTGGTTAACTATTTTGTTGCAACCAACTTGGAGTTATATAGTGAAGTAGTGATAATGAAAAGGATAATAGAAAATTGCATGAAACTCTCATCTCCCTCTTATTTTCTCTGTACTCTCTTTCTTTTGTCTTCCTCTTTTCTCTTCTTCAATTGCTTATTTGTTTCTCCAAATTATACTCCTACATCACCCCTCGTCTTTATTACCACCAACACTCTCTATTATGCCGTTATCAATAATATGCTCTAAATTAAATAAGGGAATTGATTTTCTCATTTTACATGAGAATATTTCTCATGTTACACACACAAACATGAGCAGGGTCCACAAAAAAGTGAGAAAACAAAAAAGTCATAATGGGTCCCACCTTTTAATTGTGAGTGTAACATGAGAAAATTTTCTCATATAAAATGAGAAAACTATTTCCCATTAAATAATTATGTTAATGTAATTGTTTTTTTTTCTCCAATTTTTTTCATGCTTCCTAAATTACAAACATCAGAAAAGAAAAACTAAATCAAAGTGGAACTGTCCTCTATGGTTGGAAAACCAACTATACGAGGTGCAATCGATTATGTGTCTCCAAGTTTTTGGATTGCGACTTTCAGTTATAGGGCCCTCGACATTCAATCAAAGTACATAAAATTCCATCGTTCAGAAAATTGGGGCCCAAATTCCTTTTTGTTATATCATCACTGACCAACCTCCTTAATAATAATAAAACAATAGCTTGGATTTAGGAATCCACTTCACGAACCTGGTAACATGAAACAAACAATATCAAGTTGACAACAACGCAGACAATCACATTTATGCAGGTAATATAAGGTTTATATGGTTCTTTTAAGGAAAAACAATGATATGCAATTTCCTACAAAGGAAACTTAATGAAGCAGCAATAAGGTAATCACCTAGAATAACTTTAATTTTTCAATAATCACACTTAATTTTTCAATCATCACAAGTGCACTCGTTTTTTATGATTTAGCCATGTTATTATCTAAAAAATTTAATACGAAATGAGTTTTTGTTTTATTATTTTTCAAAAGATAATGATAATTATTTATTTATTTATACTTTATGTATATATAATCAAATTTTATTTAATGTTTTTTTTGTAATTTTGTTTAACAAATAAAAGTAAAGGCAGAAATTGTGTTAACTAGATATTCTATTTGGGATCTAGCTTTATATTGATAAGATAAATATCCTCCCTCTCCAAAACCAACAAGTTGATGACCACAATCATTTGAATAAAGTAAAACCATATAAGTGGTTCCATGAAGGTATCGAAATATATGCTTAACATCATTCGAGTGCCTTTGTGTTGGAGAGGAATTGAATCTTGCTAATAGGTTTACAAAAAATGATATATCTGGACGTGTATTATTAGCAAGATACATTAGTGCTCCGATTGCACTAACATATGGCACTTCAGGACCAAGAAGCTCTTCCTCATTTTCATAGGGTCGAAATGGATCTTTGTTTATGTCAAGTGATCTCACAACCTATGAAGCACCGACACTTCAAAAATTCTGACGTGTCGTGTCCGACACTTTCCGACACTCTCCAACACTCCGACACTCCCCGACACTTCAACACGCGTTGTAGAGACTCAAAAAGGTTCAAATGTTGTGTTGCGTTGCGTTTGTAGTTCCAATTATTAGATTCATTGGATTACGATTACCATTTTATTGAGTTTAATATAAATATTTGGGATATTTTATGTTTATTTGTAAAATTGATGGGTATTATAAGTTTAACTTTATTTTTTTAAATTATTGAGTATTAAATATAATATACATTACATAAATTAAAAATAATATTTAATATCAAAAACGTGTCCTAACGTGTCGAAATCTAATATTTTTTAGAATTAACGTGTCGGAGTGTCGTGTCGTATCGTGTCTCGTGTCCCGTGTCAGTATCGGTGCTACATAGTTCACAACCATCGGGGTACTCAATGGATGTGCTTTATGTATGATTTAAAATTCCAAGATAATGTATATGATTATAAAATACCCAAATAGTATGAAATCAAATTAAGGATTGTGCGTACCTTATTGAGTTATCACAAAGCCGGAGGAAAGGGGAACTACATGCTAGGATCTTCCTCTCTATAATCTATTTCAAAAGTGGCAGTCTTAGCGATGGGAGCATGATGACTCATGGGACTTAATCCCAATATAAATAGGCTAGAGAGGGGACCTAGCCAAATACCCTAAAAAGAGTTTGTGTCCACTGGGTCCACCCATCACGGAAAATTGGGGTCACACTAAAACCTACACTACTGCCCAACTAGGCCAATACCAACAGATGCCAAAAGTCCAACTTAGCATGATCACAACGGGCTTATCAAAATAATACAATTGGAATATTCATTAACCTGATTAATTTTAAAACAGAAAACTAATTAATTAATATTGCCCACATAAAGGAAAATTTCTAACATTCTCCCACTTGGGCTATATTAATTAATTTAATATTATTTTAAAAATCATTTTATTTTGAAAACGACTCTATCAGGTTAATAACTAAAAAATCATTTTACGTGGCCACGATTTTGAAAAACAATGTTCCAATTCCAATACCAGCATCACAACACAATTCAATCCAACATAATCCCATCATAGGAACATGACGATCAATATACCGAAAATATCATAGCATATGACCTTCCATACTCACATACAATGAGTATTACATCTTCATGAATCAAGGCCTAGTAGTGTAGTAAGAATTAGTGCCAAAATGTGATCAACAATATAACATATTAATTCTTATCGGTCCTCAATGTAATTTCTCAACAACATGAAATTACATTAGTGCAATTTTCAAGCAACATGAAATTACACTCCATAATGCAATTTCTCAACAACATGAAATCGCATTACCGCAATTTCTAAACAACATGAAATTGCCTTTTCCAATCCAATTTCATAACAACATAAAATTGAATTAACGCAATTTCCAAACGACATGAAATTGCTTAGTTTAATTAAACCAATATGTCACAATATAATATGAGATCTCAAAATTTGTGATATCCAATCATCTTTAAGCTCACAACATGCTTAAAGATACTATTCAATGTCTTATGTGCTTAAACTATATACCAAAAACAATCTCTTATACATAGTACAAAATGTAAATCAGTAACACCATACTAAGACATCCTTCATTAAATTTAAGATGTTTCATAAAACATATTCACAATGTTTAAAAAAATCTTTTTTTATTACTAAATTTTAAAACTTCATTATTATTTCTTATTTTTATTTATTTAATTAATTATCAAATTTAATTATTTGTGATGAAATTGAAATAAAATAGCATAAATTCAAATTATTGATTTAAGATATACAATAAAATCATATGATGAATTAATTGAAACATAAATGTAAGATCACTCTGTCTTTATTATTAATTTTAACTTTTGCGCAGGAATTGGGTGTGCGTGGGGCTCACCATATATCCACTGTGGCTTCCTTTTGCGCCAACCGATCCAGGAAGCTTACAGATTTTGGAAGAGTCAACCACAACCGTTGATCTTGTTGACCGTTTACATCATCTACGGTGATTACTTTTTGTTCATTTATGCTTTAGTGCAGATTTTTAATACTTTTTTTCCACACAAGAAAACTCGTTTCTTTGAATTTCTCTATGTACAGTCTACAAAGTTCATTACAAGGAAGAGTAAATATATATTTGTGATAGGATATTGTTTGTATCGATTATTGTTATTCTCACTGTCATTATCAATGTTTTTTATAGTTATATCGATTATGTTGATCAAAGGTTCTGATTTAACTTTCTAAAAATCTTATTTCTTTTTCTTATATTTAATATTTTATATTTATATTCAATTAAAGTCTTGAAAATGAGTTGAAGTATGCAAATATTATGTGTCATTGTATACCATAGTGGTTGTGTATATGTAGGTATTAGTGGTATGCCATTTTTTTTTTTTTTATAATATAGTGGTATGCCATTTAAAGGTGAGAAAAGAGCATTGCATATTGTCAATGAGACTTCTTTTGTTGAACTAAAGGAGAAGATTCACCGAAAATTAAGACTCTAACAAAATCAATCAATTTCTCTGGCTCAAGTTCTTGCAAAAATTCACAAAATAGGCTTGGAGATATTTGATGATGAAGATTTAGATGTGATGCTCGAAGCATATGTTGATCAATCTAAGGCAAAATTCATTAAGTTGTATGTGGGTATTGATACACTTGAGGATTTGTCAATATTGATTCGATCGCTGCATTTCAATAGTCAGCCATAATATGTATTTATGTCTACACCTCAACATATCCAAATGACCGCTTCCAAAAGGTACCTCATTGGCTTTAATGAGACTACGCAATTGTAAGAAGTTTAAGATATGGAGATTCAGATCTTCAGACGGATCTCCTTCAAATTGATTATTCTGAATTAAATTCATAAAGGAAGCCTTTATCTCGAAATTGTTGGCCGAAATTTGGAGTCTTCTAATACTAGTTCTTCACCAAATAATTCATCAACTCCTCAGGTGGATTTTGATTATTCTCGACCATTACTAGTTCTTCAGTAGGACTAGAACTCAATGCTTCTTGTACCTTCCTTGCGGAAGTACGCTTTCTATTGGTCCTTTCTAATATTCCTAACTCTGGTTCGTATTGTAAGTTACTAGGGTTACAATGCCACGCAAATGCATAAATCAGAGAAGTTAAGGCTAAGTGAGCCTAACTAACGGAAACCAATAAACTAATAGAAATTAATAAATAAATGAAAAAAATCAAAAATCAAAATCAAAAATAAATAAACTAAAAACTAAACTAATAAAATAAAAATAAAACAAAATAAAATAATAAAAAATGATCCAATCTATGATTTAATAATAAAAATAAAATTAATGTTGCAAAATAAAGTATATCCAGTTTATTATATGTCATCGTATTGAGCTGCGCTTAATTAAAAAGCGGAATATCTTTTTCTTTAATTCAATTATGATGTCATTAATCTTAGCCACGTTGATTACTTATTCAATTTCATAAAATATCACCTGTATGTAAATTGCAAAAGACAACTAACTGGATACCTCGATAAATAAATAAAGTGAGTATCTAAAGTCTCGGATCTACAACACGTAGTCCAGACAATTATCCTGATACATTATTACAACTTTAAATAAACAAGACATAAACAAGTCTATGTGGCATGGACAAACCCCATGCTCACCAAATAAGGCAACAAAGCTCAACAGCAGTCTCAAATCAAATATCATAAAGATGACAGAAAACATAAATAGCAGCCAATATCCAATCTTGTAAGCATACAACAAGTATATAATCAACTAAGCTTTGGCCTCCTGCCGCCAGAGGCATCAGCTCCCAAATTACCTGAACCTGAAATAAGCGTCCCCAAACGTGGGGGGAGATCTCTAAATAAGAAATTTCAATAAGACAAGGGTTCCTCAAGAATCTTCCACCCCAAGCTCACTTACATGTAAAAATAAGTTCAAAAACAGTAATTTCCAATATAAGTTCCAAAACTATGCAGTGCAACAGATATTCATGCCATGTGTGTTATCACTATTCTACTGGCCAGAGAAATGCAGGAATACGTCTATTACCTACATGAGTACAAGGAACATCGCTTGCACCTCACCCACAGCCTCACCGTCTTGTATGCATCACATACTCAGGCTTACCGTATAGGTGGAACTACACATGCATATCATAAAGTCACATTGCATAAAACAGCTCAACAACATTTCCAAGTATAAAAACATGTAACATAGTATGCATATAAACCATCCCCCCATAGGAAAATGGTGGAACCAATCAATGGCTAAACCAAGGACACGAAAGCTTACCTCGAAAGATAGCTATCCCAACCAAGAGTCCACACACTCTCAAAGCCCAAACACAGCATATCACAATCTGTTATGGACCAATAATATATCATTAATCATACTCTACAAGCATACATCATAAAGACAACACCTTCTCTTGCGTTTCATGTCTTTAGGCTTCTCACAAAGCCATAAGCCCTTAAACCCTTAGGTTTTGACTTAGATAATTAATTACAGAAGTACCACTTCATCAAACTAGGGTCCACAAACCCAAACAAGACCTCTGTATGAACAGTACCTTACTGTTCATCGAAAACCCAAAATATCCGGATATATGTCGGGGGCATATCCGGATATCTCAGAGCCCCATATCCAGATATCAATATCCGGATATCAATATCCGGATATCAATATCCGGATATCATATCCGGATATTTTGCGACAGAATGCAGTTCTGCATTTTCGCGAAGATATCAACCAAATGTTGATATGCGATCAGCATATAAGGAATTCTAAGACAAAAAGAGGAAGAATGTGATTCAATCTGATGCAAGAAAGGAAAAATCACTGTTAAATTTGTCAAATATCTGAATCTGAGGTGTTATACTGATTTTATGTTGATTTCACAGGAAAAATGCACAAATTGGAGTTAAAAAGGACAAAGCAAAACCAAAGGTCCACGCTACAAGCGTGGGAATGGCGCTTGTAGCGTGGAAGACTCAATTTGGACAGAAGCTACCGCGCTGAGGGCATGGTAACCGCGCTTGCAGCGCATATCCGGATATCTATATCCATATATCATATCCGGATATTTTGCGACAGAATGCAGTTCTACATTTTCTTGTTACGATGGATTGATATGAAGATATCAACCCAAAGGTCCAACTTTTAACCCATAAAAACGTGAAAGCATGCATCTCTATTCTATTTTAAGTTCATACTCAGATTACATACTTGTTTAACTTATTCAACAAGTCAAGACATCAACTTTAAGCCACAAAACTCAAGGTCAAGGTAGATAACACTCACCCAAGGCTTAAACTCAGCAAGCAAGGCTCTTGGAGCTCACCAACTAGTCCCAAATACTCAGGCTAAGATGGTGCACGAAAATGGTACACAAGATGAGTTCTTTCTCTTCAAAGGTCACTCTTTGGAGCTCTCACAACCAAGGGAAAGGTGGTCACCACTCACAACCAACAAACCAGCACTCTCCCCTCCCCAAAACAGTGGCACATACTCAGAAATGGCTCACCCAACCCTCTCAAATCACTACACCAAGTGTTTGCAAGGTAGAAAGGGGAAGAATCAAAGCAAAAGAGGTGACAAGGAAGGTTTTTCATGCAACCAAGGCCAAGGAAGAAGGTGACCAGCTTAGAGACACTAAGACTTAGAATAAGGCACGTAGGAGGCTGCAATATGCCCTAGAAATTTGTGCCATTTAGTATATATAGGCAGTTTAAGGTTAACCGCAATGTATTAGCGCTAAATGCTACGCTTAGCATTTTAATCCCAAACTTTGGAATCTTAACCTACTGAATTTTACAAGAATTATCATATTTTTATTTTATTTTTCGGAGCACCATTTTGGTACGTGCTTTTCCATAGCCAGTATCAGTTCTGGCATCAGTTCTCATTATTTTGACTTGAAACTTGTTTTACAAGTCCTACATATTATTCTAGTAATTATCATGCACTTATTATAATTTTTCGGGATACTTCACCGGTACGCATTTATACCGGGTAGCAGAACCGGTATCTGCACTTTTCGTCTGAAAAGCGACTTTCAGCATTATTACTCACTTACTATAATTATTAAAGCCTCATAATAATTATTAGGGTCAAGTTGCGAGTTATTGTAAACATGAAGGAACTCAGCTTCGAGTTCCTTGGCATGAATAAGCCCGATGATCAGCATCTCATACTCAGCTTGGTGGTTGCTCGTTAGGAACTCCAATGTCGATGAATGCTCCTCGGTAACCCCCTCTGGATTCTCGATTATAATGCCAACTCCATTTCCTCGCTCATTAGAGGATCCGTCCACATACAACTTCCACCATTCATCGCTTTCTCCCCCTCTGGGATAAGTCATTTTTATCATAAAATCTACCAACACTCGGGATTTGATTATGCTTTGGGCTTTAAAGTTAATGTCAAACTTAGAGAGTTTGACTGCCTATGTGACCATTCTTACGGCCAAGTACGGCTTATTCAGTAGACGATCACCGAGTAACACTGAAAGTAAGGTTAGCCTTCTTGCGATCATCAATAGTGCAAAAGCAATTTTCTCCACTTGTTGGTATCGAACTGAGTTTCGGCACCTTGCAAAACTTTACTTATAAAGTAGACTGGGTTCTGCATTTCTTCTCCTTCTCGGATTAAAACAAGCTAATCGCCTCTTGGGAAACAGATAAGGTTCGGTGTATGGGATTAAATGAATATATCAGCTATGTGTGAATGGGTGAATGGGTGAATGAGAGATATCTGAAGTGTCTTTCCTTTGTTACTGTATATGTATTTATAGTACTTGTTCCGCCCGATTATAGAAGAGAGTCGTGGGAGTTGCAGCAAACATGGTATTATCGGGCAATTATAAGGATCGAGGTCTTAAACGAGCAGGAAATCACAATCCGGGCTTGTTCCCAGTGGCGGATCCAGAAAATTAACGAAGGGTGGGCACTCAATAAGTTCAAGTACATATAGATCTAGTTCTGGTCTGGAACGCGACTTGCGAGCAGCTGCCGGCTGGCTGGGTCTGGTTTAAATCTAGATCTAAACGGATTGCGACTCAGTTGGACCAATGATGGAGGAAGAAGCAAATGTTACAACTTCCAATAATAGAGATTGAGATTTGAGAGAAGATGAATCAGTATGTAGATGCAAATGATGGGTCTGGAATAGAGCTATCTGCTTTTAGGTTTGGATAATGAAGGTGGAGGAGAAAAAAAACTCACGGGAAATAAAATAGAAAGAGGGAAATTAAAGGGGTGGGATATCGTAACAATCAACTAGGCTATTACTAATCAATTTCATCGTTAGATCGATTATATTGATCCAACGGTTACATTTATTTTCATCTTTGTATGGTTATGATCATGGTAGTTAAAATCTGGATTTAAATCTTAAAATTCCGATTTTAACGATTTATTTTTGTTAAAACGATTTAGATTTCACTTAAAATCCTTTCCAATATAAAATCTCAATTTAGACATTTACTTGAGTCCCGATTTTAAGATTTAAATTCCGATTTTAACTATTGGAATGATGTTAAGCAAGTTAGAAAAATTGTTGAATATAACATTGCTGATGTTTCATCCGAAGATGAATGGATTATGAAAAATGAAGGAACTTTATCTCATGATGAAGGTTTAGATGAAGACAATTTTGAATGATGTAGTTGAAGATCATGTGGAACAGAATGTCGTCGATGATAATAACTTGAATGATTTATTAGGTTAGGCCTTAGAGTGTGACAATTGTATGCAAATGTAGAAGGATGGTGGCAGGTAGTCTATTTTTCTTAAATTTTGTTTACATAAGCACATGTATATAAAAATTTAATTTTATAGTGCATGTAAAATTTACGATTTGTATTACGATTTACGATATTTTATTCCCTTTCAGATTTTAGTTAAAATCTCGATTTTAACTACTTTGGTTATGATCCCCATATTTAATGTAAGAGCATTAAATATGAGAAATCATAAATATACAAAGGTGAAAATAAATATAAAGTATTAAATATGGAGTCTCAACCATACAAAGATGAAAATAAATATAATCGTTGGACCAAGATAATCGATCTAACGATGAAATTGGTTGGTAGTAATATTAGTAATAATCCTAATTGATTGTTATAATATCCTACCCAAAAATTAAATGGGAAAAAATTGTATTTTAAAATAAGGGTATCTTTGTATTTTTACATTATATTTTAAGGGTGAGCACTTATCTCCCTTCTCCTCTACCTAAATCTGCCTGTGCTTGTTCCCTACGGTTGCATAATCTGGATTCTGTGCCTATTGTGTTAGTCAGAGTACGTATCTAGGTAAGAAGGTCTAGGACCTCTGGTTGGGTTAAGCTCTTAGGTTTGAGCTTAGCAAACCTACTCGGATGTATAAACTCGAAATACATTATATTTTAAATCATTTTATCGTACTATTTTTAACTCATTTTAATAGCTTTAGCTGGCAATTGAATTACTCCGCAACTCATATATTGATAAGCAGTTAATGATATACCGATGAATTTTACTTTGGAATAAAGTATGGTCAAAAGGCCAATAAAAAAAGGAAAATTTTCTTATGCTAAAACATGACAATAAAATAATAACATTCCATTCTTTACCGTTATAGCCTTATAGGCGTTCTATCCTAACCGCATACATCTATCCAAAATACGCTAATTTTCGACTTTCTTGGCAGCCCGGGGAATAGTAACGTAGCGCAGCCGCAATAGCGCATTATTTGATAAATTTCTATTTTCACTTTTTCTTATCTGTCTATATTTATTTTATAAATTATAAAAAGATTTTATGTATATAAGTTATTTATATTCACTCCCAAAAAATGACGTCATTTTGGGATGAAAAATTAAAAAATTATAATGAAAAAGATTATTATAACTCTCAAATAAATTATAATTATAAAAATACCTTGATTTTCGTCTTAAAATGACGTCGTTTTGGGTTCACTGTAGATAAGTTATCTACATTGACAGTAAAAAAAGCTAACCCATTATAAAATACATGAAATTATAACTTAAATTAAAATAAATAATTTTATATAAGTACATTCTTCATTTCTAAAATTATTTTGTATTCTTTATGCAATTTCGTTCATTTTAATTTATCATTTTTTTAATTTATCAGACAAGTTTACCATGTACTTCTAGTAACTATAAATAGAATGATATCCATATATTGTTTTTCAATTAATCAATATAAAATAAAATGTTCTGACACTTATAATTAAAAAATCATGAAAACTTATAATTACTGAATTTGGAGTCTCATCAGTTAAAGGTACGTTTTGGAGAGCAAATAGTTTTTTTTGTTTTTGGGTCCTAAACAAAAAAACACAGTTCTTTCTTTAGTTCTTACAAAAAAATTAATCATCCGGTCTCTATGAAATTAAGAATTGATCCATTTTAATCCTTTTGCGAGATTAATGTGAGTCTTTTTTAAATTTATGTTAGGTCACAATTTCAACGGGTTCACTTTGAATTTCTTAGAAACTTCATGACTATTTTTTTTTTAGGGATATGATATTGTGACAACCAAATAATGTTACTACCAATGTTACTACCATATCTTAGCCGTTGATTTCCGCCAATCAACGGTTATCATTTATTGCGAATTAATAATTAATTAATTAATTTGATTTGAAAAATGATAACCATTGATTGGTGGAAATAACGTTTAAGATGTGGTAGTAACATTGTTAGTAACATTATTTGGTTATCACAATATCCTATTTTTTTTTATAAGAGACTAAAGAGAGAACCATATTTTTTTTTGTTAGAGAACCAAATGGGACTTTACTCTTAAATAAAATTTGATTATATATACATAAAATATAATAAATAAATAAGAGATGAGTTATTTTACTGCTCTTATTTTGTCTATTCCTAACAATTAAGAAGGGGATCCGAGTTATTTCACAAACCTGGTAATAGCAATGACCAAAATTATGTTGACTTGCAGGTTCACTTGGTTGGGGGTTCTTTGGAAATTTTAAATTACAAAAAGATGAGGTGAACTAGGATGATAGAAAGGGGGAGGAGAGAAATAGGGCGTAGGTGAAAGTTAGAAAAAAAAATAAAGGGAAAAACATATTTATTTTATTTGGCGTAGTCAAAAATCTGCACTTTCACCAAAAAAAAAATCTGCAAAATGACGATAACAGAATAACCTATATTAACTGTCATTATTAACCTATCACAATAATAAAATAAAAACTTATTTTTTTATTTCCCAGCACTCCTCCGGAAAATTCTTCTGCATCACCGCCGACTGAGGATCCTCCACTGTTGAATGCGCCGGCAGAAACGCTGCATCGCCGGCCACGCTGGCGGAATTCATCTTGCGCGGTGACGGCGGGCTCGACTTCTTCGACGTTAGCCTAGTGGAAAGGTTACAACTTCCCCATGATTGTGGAGCCTAAGGGCGGGAACTGCACGGCGTCGGGTTGCGTGGTGGATACGTGAAAGAACATTGGGGTATTTTCATTTATATGATACATAGTTTTGTTTTCATGAAATGTTTCATTCTGTTTTGTTTTCATAACAAAGAAAAAACAAATGTTTTTCTTTCCCAACGGTCCAATTAACATCTTATTAGATCCAATAAAAGTGACATTTATCTATAATTTATAGCAATAGCAGAGTATACAATCGATGAACAACATGTTCATTACTTATCTATCAAACTGTAATAAATGGAAAATACAACAATCACATACAATAAAGTACAATAAAGATGAGGCTGATCACTCTAAACTTCCAACCTAGGACTCTGTGCCTTAAAAGTCTCAAACCATCTCTGAAGTTTTTCATGAATACGCTCAGTCATATTACTGAGCTCTTGTTTGTAATTAAACGCGGCAACAACTATAAATACAAGGATCCATAAGGCCAAAGTGATACCCGCAATGATCCATGAAACAACAGTGAATGCGAAGAATGACACAACACATGCCAGAAAGAGTATCAATAAGCTTGGAACAAAGCTGGTAATATGGTACTCTCGCACTGTCCAAATCACCATTAGTATAAAGTATATGAGAATTGTCACAACAATCAGGGTCATGACAGCGTGGTATTCTCTGAAAAGTATCTTGCCAGTATCGGTGGTTACTAGTGTTATGAAAGCAGCCAAAAACGTGAACAACTTAATGACAATTTCCCATAACTCTTTCAACCCTTCATGATTCCTGAGATTTTTCATACACGAAAGAAACAACGTAATATCAAAAAGTAGACGACTGAAAAAAGTACAACTACAAAGGAAACTTAATGAAGCAGCAATAAGGGACTCACGTAGTCACGTACCTTGAACATGGATTAATTGTCTCTTCGGGGAAATCAGATAAAATTGAACAGGGATTAATCGAGTTGTTAACCATTACTACTCCGTATGAGATATAACTTAACAGTCGTCTAATATCAATATTTTTTATTTTTTGCTTTGGAGGATGTTTGGAATGAGAAGTATTTCTATGGTCCATGCCATAGAATTTATAAATGCTGCCTCTCACATGTGGAAAAATACATGAACTGGGATTATGGAAAAAATCTCACTCTACCTCAATGTGAATAGCATCACGTCACATTCCTTCGAATATAATAATCGGATCCAAAACCACCTCTCAACCGGCGATATAATATACGCAGCCTGTTAAAATAAGAAATAAACCGCGCAGAGAAATTATACACGCGCCAGGTTCTTGCACAAACCTCCAACCTTAAATAGTGGCTTTCGTTGGAGGGAATGCTGACTTCAAATCTACAATATATAGGATTATATAAAGTAGATTTGGGATTATGTAAAAGAAAGAGAAATATAAATATAAATCATCTCCTCCGATATAAGAAATATTAATCTCATAATATATTTTAGGGTATAGGATATTCTATCTATCATTTTTTCTGTTTACCTTTGTCTATCACTTTCCAACACCGTTAGATCATAATCTCAAGGAGAGAGAAAAAATATAAATGTTAGTTAAGATTCTGATATAATGGTGTTTTAGTATGGTAGGAAAAGATATGCAGAAAAAGAAATAAGTAAAATAACTTATCTCATATTTTAGTTATTGTTCTGGATGGCCCAGTGACCCCTTACCCTTTCCACGTCAGCCATGCTGACGGGTCATTACCAACCCTCCCTCCTTCTTGTCCCCTGGGCGACTGCACCCTCTAGGTGAGACACCAAAATGTCTCACATAGGGATATCAACCCTACGGGAGATCGCCCCATGTACCATAAATAGTAACCCCTTTCATAGAGGCAGTATCAGATGCCCACTACCACCTCCGATCCAAAGACTGCACCTATCAATCCCCGAGGAGGGTTGACCCCCTTCACCTATCTACTCCTAACAGATGCCTCACCCTCTTATAAATACCCCCTTAAGACAAGAGAGGGGTATCTTATGTATTGTTACCCTCTTAGTTTACGAGCCTAAAAGTCTCACACACACACACCCTCTTTCTAATAGTAATATCCATACTTGGGACAATATCATTTACGTTGATCTTTACCTGTGTTAGAAGTATAACACATACAGTGACCTTTATCCCCCCAAAATGAACACATTGGACTTGTAGATTCCAATGGTACAATTATCATATAATTTCACCGTACGCAAACATTTAACTCACTAAAATTTAAAAAGTGCGTGAAGTCACGTGATAAAATTAGATCTGAGAAGGGTAATTGTTTGTTTTTAAAAGCAATTTTCAAATTTTTAGAAAAATAAAACATTTAATAAGATTTATTTTGTAAAAATAATTTTGAAAATTATAACTATTTTTTAATTTTTAAAATCAAATTTAAAAAAAATATCTGAATTATTTTTGTTTTTTATTTAAACTTTTAATTTTCAAAATATAAATATTTATATGTTTCATTAACTATTTTATAAAATAGTTTTAAGAAGAACAGAAAACCACAACAATCAAACAGACCTCATCATGAGCAAAATAAAGGGCTTTCAATCCCTCATGTTACGGGAAAGTGGAATGTTTTCCGGCAGATTCCATCGATATTAGAGCATGTTTGGATCTCTTTTTTAAGTTAGAAGCTATTTATAAGTTAAAGCTAAAAAAAGAGCTTAAAAAAGAAGAGGGGTTTACATAAAAAAATTAGCTTAAAAATTACTTAAAAACAGATATTTCAAGAAAACTATCTCTCTATCTTTATAACTTTTCATTTAAAAAGAGGGGTTTGCATTCATCATTTAACATGACACAAAAAAGTTTCCTATACACACAACATTTTGTGGAGCCCACACTTTTTGAAGCAAGAAAAAAAAACTAAGCACACAAAACGAATCTCTATAACATTACACAATCACTTTTCCTACAACATAACTCTTAAAAAAACACACTATTCAAGAAAAGTAGATAAGAGCTTTAAAAAAACTTCTCGTAGGAGCTTTTAGCTTTCAGTTTTTTTTTTTAAAGAATTTGGGAGAGCCGCCCCAAAAGGGTCTGACAGTGCTCGATGGGGATTAGTCTGCGGTTACGGCCGGAGGATACATTTGAATTTATTCAAAAAGTCTTCAACTTTTTTCTTCATTATAAAAAAGAATTTTTAATTATAAGAATTTTTCCTAAAACCTATTTGACGTAACTTATGCCTGTAAGTAATTTATAGCTTATAAAAAGAGAGAATCTAATCGGGCACTCTAGTGATGTTTATTTGGTTTTTTTTTTTTTTTTTTTGAAAAACCAATGTGGGTCCCACTTATAGTGTTTCTGTTTTTTATTTGTTAAAAGACAATGGCGGGCCCACTTTTGGTGTTTCTTTGACACAATACGTTTATGAAACTGCAAGGTGTGTTTGGTAAAAGACAAACCCTATTCCAAACTGGAATTTTTCAATGATGCCGGTCTATGTATTTTTCCATAATCCCACTCACAATCAAATTTCTTTTTGACCATTTATCCTTACTTTTTCTTTTATTTTTCTTTTTTATCCTCTACGTTCTGGAGGTGGTGATAGCGCATTGGAATTGATGACTAAGCATTTAATTGAAGTTCTGGAGGTGGTGATAGCGCATTGGAATTGATGACTAAGCACTTAATTGAATGGAAAAATCTTCCATACATCCCATGTATGATACATCTGTCCAATAAAAAAAAAATTTTGGGGACTTGCATGAAAAAAAAAAAAAAACGAAATGGAGCATAAAGGAAAGATATTTTCCAAAATTGAAAAAAATGAGTAGCCAATAGGATACAACCGCTGTGTCAAGTTTCTCTCTTAACTGAATACGCCTTATCGAGAATTCTGACTTGGGCGAGCCAATTGTAAGAAAAAATAAAATAAAAAAATAACAATTCATGATTAAAATTGGTAGATTATCAATTAAAATAATTAATTTCTCTTCCTCGTTTTATAATCTTCGCCATTAAAATTGTCTTCGTTAATCTATTAATATATCATTGAGTTTTTTAAATAACATAATTGGCAAGAATTATAATTATAAAAAATTATTTACAAACTCTTACCTTCAAATTTTAAGGGTTAGTTTCCGTCGTTGTAATATTATAATTTATTAAAAATTAATTAAAAAATTTAACCAAATAAATTATAATTATTAGATTAACCGAAATAAATAATTAAGATTTAATTTTAAAATTTTGTAAATAATTTAATTTGTAAATTATTTCTCCAAAATAATAATATTAAAAGAGAATTAAAAATTTATTTCTCGGAATTTAATGAATTGGACTGGAACTTATTTATAACCTTCAAACAAATAGACAAAACCCGATAACCGGGCTTGTCAGTTGTGAGCGTTGTGTCACAGAACAGTCCATGTGGGTCCCAGTGCACGAAGTTGTTGGAATCTTGTTGACCAGGTAAGAATTTACACGTTTCAACCTGCGGATTCTAATGAATATCAAGTGGCAATATATATTAAAAGTAACTGTAAATTAAAAATAATTAATAAAGTGATGGTAAAGTCAAAATTATAACACAAACAAATCGCCTGGCTCACTAGTTCATTTATTATATTGCCTTGAAGCATAATATTTTTCCAAATTTATCTCTTCAAATTTTTCTTCCCTCACTTAATTTATGTGAAGTTTGATTTTTAACTCAATATTTTATTTTATTTTCTTTAAAACGCCTTTAGCAATCACTTACCATTCCTAAAGTCTAGGGTATGTATAAAGAAGTTAACTTTCGTTTTATATATAATTGATATAATTAAAAAAAAATTAAAAATCAAGCTATAAGAAATTAAGTGATTAAAAAAACTCTTCAAGTAATAAACTGAAAAGAAGTTATACTTCACCTTGAGTTTAGTGAATAATACATATAGCTGTACTTTGAGACTATATAATAACTCATATATAAGAATATTTTTTTTTTCTTTTATTTTTTAAGTACGAGATTGACGAGTGTTTTTTTTTTAAATAATTAAATGTTTCGTTTATTAAATTATCATATGAATTTCGATGCTTGTTGTTATGGACTCATATGTGAGGTCCATTTATTATATGACCCAATAGGGGTAATCCAAATAAAATATGATATAATCAAAGGAGAATATTCATCAAAGATATCAATCCAAATTACTGTTATGCTGTCACTGTGCACACACACCACTCCTTTGGCAAAAGTTGTTATTCTTATTGCTTATGCATAGTGATATGTCATACTCAAGGGTATCTAATCCATAGATACCTTAGAGAGAGCATTTAGATCCAACAGAAAATCACTAGGCCATTGGGCTAGACATTTCTATCTTCAGGACAGAACATTGACGTCGTCTGTTGGGATCGAACCCACGACCGTTATTCTCACGATCACGATCAAGAATGATTCTTTATACATGGAGTAGCGCTCAATTGCCGCCACATCCGAATCTACTATCGAATCCTATTTTGGAAGAGGTAGATCAACCACAAAATCAGCTGAACATGAAGTGGTACCAGATTATGATGTTGTCGTGTAAGTGAAGATGTCTCGGATACAACTTCCATGCCAGCTTCGATGGATAATCCAAAGAATCAAATGGTGCCACTCCAACATCAACCAGCAGATCCAGAAGCTTGTCTTACATAGAATGCTTCAAACACAATCTTAAGGCGAATGGATGAGATGGAACATCGTGGCAATCTTCAAAGGCAGGAAGATGTTCGAAGTATGCAAGAGGAGATGGAGCGCCATAGTAATATCCAAAGACAAGAGGATATTCAAAGAATGCAGAAACTGGAAGAACGTCTAATGAAAATTAGAAATCAATAACATGCTAGAGGCCAGATCCGAGATGAAGAAAATAGAATAAGGGAAAGACATAGAGAGGCCCATGAGCCCAGGAATGCTAATGATACAAATAATCAGGTCCAAGTTAATACAGACCAAAATCAGAACAATCAGGTCCGAGTTAATACGAATCGCAACCAGGATAACCAAATACAGATTGGAGTAACTAAAGGACATGGTACAGTTAATACTGGTCGAAATCCAAATGCTGATAATCAGGCCCAACTTGGAAATAATGAAGGTCGTGGTTTGGATAATGACGATCACAATGCAAATGTGATAGCTCGTAACCTGAATGCTTGAATAGGTAGGAGTGTGGAGCCTAACTGGTATGAAGCAGATCACGACCGAGATCCGCAAGTTCAGTAGAACCAATATGAAGCTGGTCACGACTGTGATATCCAGGTTCCGGGGCGTGTTGAAGCCGGTATGTATAAAAGGAAATATCATAGGGGGCGATACAATAACAATTATTTTACTAATGAGATTGTTAGTGCTCAATTCACAGAGGAGTTTGACTTGGCACATCTACCGAAATATGATGGAAGTCATGATCCATAGGTTCATATTAATACATTTGACACTAATATGTATATCAGAGGAATTGATGAGCCTATCATTTCTCGGATATTTGCAACAACTTTGACTGAAGTTGCGCAGACATGGTTTCCAACTCTGCTTGCAAATTCAAAAGGATCTTTATGAGGATTTCAGAGAGAAATTTATGTTGAACTTTGCAAGAAACAAGAAGCATCCAAAGTCCAAATTTACGCTTGAAAAAATTCGGTAGCAATATGGAGATACTCTCCAAAAATATATGGATCGTTTCAAAGATACAACATTACAAGTTTCGGGTTTAAAAAAAGCACACAATTCAAGAAAAACAAATAGCTTTAAAAAAAAAGCTTCTCCTAGGAGCTTTTAACTTTCAGCTTTTTTCTTCATTATAAAAAAAAAGTTTTCATTATAAGAGCTTTCCATTATAAGAACTTTTCCCAAAATCTGTTTGGTCTAACTTATGCTTATTGTAGCTTCTATCTCAAAAACAAGATCCAAACAGACACTCTGCTTGATTTCTATTTTGTAAAACATTTTTTTAGTTTTTAGAACAAAAAAATTAAAAGACTCGTTTGGTAAGACCTGTTTTGTATAGAATATTTTGAAAATCATAAATATTTTTTGTTTTTAAAATTAAATTTGTAGAACATGTCTGGGTTGTTTCTGTTTTTTTTTTTTTTAACTTTCAAACAGAAAAAAATATAGAAAACAACTTTTTCCATAACTATTTTACAAAATAGTTTTAAGAACAAAAGAATCATAACATAATCAAACAGGCTCTTAGTGATGTTTATTTGTTTTTTTTTTTAAAAAAAAAACCAACGGTGGGGCCCGCTTTTCAAGTTTCTATTTTTTATTTTTTGAAAAATCAATGGGAGAGCCCACTTTTGATGTTTCCATGACATGATAAGTTTATGAAACCCCAAGGGGATATTTGGTAGAAGATAAACCCTATTCCAAATTGAAAATTTTTCCATGACCCCGGTCCATGTATTTTTCCATTGTCCCACTCACAATCAATAAAAAATTGATCATTTTATCCCTATTTTTTCTTTTATTTTTCTTTTTTATCCTCTACATTCTCGAGGTGGTGATAGCGCATTGGAATTGATGACCAAGCACTTAACTGAAGGCGCCTCATTGAGAATTCTGACTTGGGCGACCCAATTGTAAGAAAAAATAAAAAAACAATTCATGATTAAAATTGGTAGATTATCAATTAAAATAATTAATTTCTCTTCCTCGTTTTATAATCTTCGACATTTAAATTGTCTTCGTTAATCTATTAATATATCATTGAGTTTTTTAAATAACATAATCAGGAAGAATTATATTTATAAAATAAATTATTTACAAACCCTTACACTCAAATCTTAAGGATTGATTTCCGTCAATGTAACAGTTATAATTTATTATAAATTAATAATTAATTAATAAATATAACCAAATAAATTATAACTATTAGATTAATCGAAATCAATAATTAATATTTAATTTTAAAAGTTTGTAAATAATTTAATTTGTAAATTTAATCTCCTCAATATAATAATATTAAAAGAGAATTAAAAATTTATTTCACGGAATTTAATGAATTGGACTGGAACTTATTTATGACCTTAAAAAAATAGACAAAATCCGATAACCGGGCTTGTGAGTTGTGAGGGTTGTGTCGCAGAACAGTCTACGTGGGTCCCACTGCTCGATATTAGCGGCTAAAGTGGTTGTAATGTTGTTGACCAGGAAAGAATTGTACCTGTTTTACCCTGCGGATTCTATTGAATTTCAAGTGGCAATATATATTAAAATTAACTGTAAATTAAAAATAATTAATAAGGTGATGGTAAAGCCAAAATTATAACACAAACAAATCGCCTGGCTCACTAGTTCATTTATTATATTTCCTTTAAGCATAATATTTTTCTAAATTTATCTCTTCAAATTTTCCTTCCCTCACTTAACTTGTATGAAGTTTGATTTTTAAGTCAATATTATATTTTATTTTCTTTAAAA
Organism: Gastrolobium villosum; assembly: GCA_032173675.1. Classification (NCBI taxonomy): domain Eukaryota; kingdom Viridiplantae; phylum Streptophyta; class Magnoliopsida; order Fabales; family Fabaceae; genus Gastrolobium; species Gastrolobium villosum. The sequence continues at coordinate 123,929 of JAVKPL010003290.1, forward strand.
CGCCTTTAGCAATCACTTACCATTCCTAAAGTCTAGAGTATGTATAAAGAAGTTAGCTTTCGTTTTATATATAATTGATATAATTAAAAAAAGATTTTATTTAAAAATCAAGCTATAAGAAATTAAGTGATTAAAAAAAAATTCACCAAAAAAAGAAAAGTGATTAAAAAAAATCGTCAAGCAATAAACTGAAAAGAAGTTATACTTCACCTTGAGTTTAGTGAATAATACATTTAGCTGTACTTGGAGACTATATAATAACTCATATATAAGAATGTATTTTTTTTTCTTTTATTTTTTAAGTACGAGATTGACTAGTGTTTTTTTTTTGTAAAAATAATTAAATGTTTCGTTTATTATATTATTATTATCATATCAATTTCGATGCTTGTTGTTATGAACTCGTGAGAACTATTTATTATATGGCCCAATAAGAGACAATGCAAATAAATTATGATATAATCAAATGAGGACATGTATAGGGGTGTTTAAAATGTCCAAAAAAAATCAAACCAATCCATAATCAAGCTGCTCCACATTTAAAAAATTATTTAAAAAAAATAGAATTTATATGAAACTGCATTTTCTTTTATAAACTGATTATTTAACAAACCATAAAAATAATTGATTATCCATAACTAAACTGCTTTACTTTCTCCAAACTTCAATTTTCGTTGTTTTTTTTTTTTTTTTTTGCTATCAGTACTTGCCTAATGCTGATTTTTATGGTGTATTATTAACACACTCAATTTTAGGGTAGATTTTCCTTTTATTTTTCCAAGCCTCATGCCAATTTTTTAGGTAGATTTTGATCCATAAATATGATGCTTATAGTAAAAAGGGATTTCAACTATGATTTTTGTGACATTTCAAAATGTATATTTGCTTTTCTTATTTTTTATGTAGACAAAGTTCTTCCGTGGATATATTTTTTATGAAGTAGATGAGAATGAATTTTCGTCCCATCACGTAGAATGTTAGAGTTTTTATAGCTATCGTGGGCGGCGGCAATCAATTCCATTTGTTTTCTTATTTTTATAAAATCAGGTCAAGTCATGATCCATATGGGGATGCAGTATAAAAGTCTTTTAATTAAGTGATCCTTTAATTTGAGCTTGGATATCTGTAGCATTAAATATTTTGAAAAATAGCGCTTGCCTAACTCATAGGCCCATGACGGGAAGTGGACTAGGGTTAATAAGTTTGGTTAGGTCCCATCTGCATTCATGGTACATTGAAAAACAGACGTTCCACAACTTGTCCCCTCTTGCCTCTAGATGCGTCCATTACATGGATATCAGCTAATGTTATTAAAACCGGCCCGGTCATTGACCCGGTCTAGGTACTGGGTCATTGGTTCAACCGCATGATCTGATAATTATATGCAATTTTATAATTTAATTAAAAAATTATAAACATACTCAAATATCTAAAAAATGATAAAAATTTCAAATATTTTAATATATAAATAATAAATCACTTATTATTATTCAATAAAAAATCAAATAAAAATATAATGATCGTGATACGGGATTTTAGGTTCAGAAAATGACATCCCTAACTATAAATCAAATCAAAATTTCCTGCATAGTGCATAATTGAGATAATATTAGAGTTGTAGGTACATAACTTATGTAAGTCAATAAGCAAAAAAATATTCAAATATGTTTATTATGATTTTTTTTTGAAAAAAAAAATCGCAATTTTCTTTTTGGGGACCAGGACGGGTCACCGATTAACCGACCGGGTCGCATCGATTCTGATGCATGACCAGTCCGTTGCTTCAACTGGACCGGTTCTATTATCGGTTTACCGGTTCCAGGGTCGACCCGGCCGGGTCGGTCTGGTTTTCATAACACTGGTATCAGCTCCTAAAAAATGTGCTCTAGAAAGGTGAGATTTTGACAAATTTCAATAAAACAAGGGGTCCTCACAGATTCCTCCACCCCAAGCTCACTTACAGGTATAATAGTATGACAGAATAATAAGATGCATAATACTGGATATATAGCATACAATATGTGCAACATAAGAATCTACTGGCTAGAGATAAGTATGTTTTACGCACATCTGCAATATAATAACAAGATATATGAGGCTTCCCCTCGTACTCTACACCCAAGGACGCTGCCTGCACATATAGGGCACACTACAACATCTGCATATATATCAACACATCATGCCAGAAATCATTTCCAAATATATCAGATAAAGATTAGTGCATAAATCATTTTCAGAAAACATACTATGCACATAAACCAACCCCCATGGAGTTTGGTGGAACAAACAATGAATTAATCCGAGAATTGAAACCTTATCGGTTAAGCATAGTATACCAAAATAACCTCCAAGTCCAACCGATCACAAGACAACAACCCATACAATGTCACAACCCAAGCTTCTAAACAACAAAAAGAAAGAGCTTTGAACGTCTTGTCATAGTGCAATAAAATTTTACTAAATTTTTTTTAATATATATATAAAATAAAATTTTGTTAATATTATTAAATTATTTGTTTTAAAAATTATATAGTATAAAATTACTCATCATGACATTATTAGATATCACACTATACTCAATCATTTTTTATTTCTATGGTTATTCCTTATCAATTTTAACAAATCTTTTTTATTTCTATTGCTATTCCTCTATTAATTTTAACAAAATCTCATGGCCTCATATGTATCCCAATGAAAAAATTTTCTCTCAATTTTAATAAATCTTCTCACCTCAGGTCTCTCATTATCTCTATTTTTTTTATGAAATTAACAATGCTACTATTATTTGATTATTTTGTTTCAAAATCTGTTTATATCATCCCCATGTTTTGAATGTTTTATTTCGACTCATTATCTTCCATGGATTAATATTTTTTTTATACCGACCTTCGGTGTATTAATGTTTAGATAAATAAACTCATCTATACGAATCTTTTTTAATTTATTGGTTCATACGTGTTTTGATTTTTTATTTATTTATTTGTCCAACACAATTTATTCTTTCAATTTGAAAAGTAATCCTCAATGAAACATTAAATCATTAAACACGTAGAGTAAGAGTCAAATGAAGTGATCTTAATTAGCTTACCACCTTTTTGCTCTCTTTTCATTTGCATAATTGTATTTCTTTTTATGTAGTGGTTTCGTATAGAGAAAATAAATTTGCTCTAACTTAAAAGATTCATTTTTTGGGACAACTTGGTTGTAGTTTTTTATTTTATTTTTCAAAAAATATGTAGTTAAAATCATTGTTTAAGTTAATTAAGACACTTTTTTATTATTATTATTTTAAACTACTTTTTATGTCTGTTGGACCGAGCAATAGTACATTTTTTTCAATCTTTCAAATGTTGTTAAATGTTAATATTTTGGTAAAAAATTAACCAAATGAGTTCCTACGAGGTCAACAGGTAATAAAAATACTAATATTATGCAAAATAAAAAATTAATTTTCGCCCCCCTCTCCTCTAATCCTGGCTCCGCCACTGTCATAGTGTCACAAGAAGGTGCATAAATTTAGGTTTCCAAGCTTTGTTCTTTCTCCTCAAAGATGACTCCTTAGTGCTCCAAAGAATAGGAAAATGGCTCTCACAACCTCAAAAAAGGAAGAAAGCCCCTCACACACACAAGGCAGAACTGAAACACTCCAAGAATGAGCCTTTCTCTTACAAGATGCTTGCCTTCAAGGTTCCAAGGTGTTTAAGTGGAAAAGAGGTGGAGAAAAATGAGAACTTGAGTGATTTTCATGGAGAAGGAGCTTAGGTAACTTGGAGAGGAAGAATAGAGAATACCCTAGGTTTAGAAAATGACTACGTAAGTTCATGATGAACTAAGAATAAATGTGTGTGTCAGCTATTTAAAACACTACTCACTTTAGACATCCGATAGGTTATTTTTCTCTCAAACTTTATATTATGAAATATTATATTTTCTAAGAATATTCATATTTTTATTTCTATTTTCCGGGTCACTTTGCCGGTACACATTTATATCACGAAATGCACAGTATTCACATTTTTCTTCCGAAAAGTGACTTAATATTAATTATTATAATTCCTCTATAATTATTCTAAGTAAATTTTAGAATTATTTCCCCAAATTATATTTAATTAATTAATATTTTTAATTTAGCGGTGTAGGTTTAGACATCTCGTCCGCAATTATGCTCATGCGGCCGCACCCCTAACCGACTTCTTGTCTAATAAGGGCTTCCACTGGTCTCTCTCCCGAAGCTCAACGAGCCTTTGATGCCCTCAAGAGACAACTGACTTCACCCAGCCATTTACGATAGGAACAAATGTATCTGGCCAGGGCATTGGCGTTGTCCTCTTACAAAAGGAGCAACCTGTGGCATTTTTTTTTGCCAAAAGCTTTCCCCACGCATGCAAGGCCAGTCAACCTACATTCGTGAAATGTAGCCAATACCTTTTGGGGTCTTCGTTCACTATTCGAATAGACCACAAAAGCCTGCATAGTCTGATGATACAGGTGATTCAAATGCCAGAACAACAAAAGTTTCTGGCTAAACTACTTGGCTACTCCTACACTATAACATACAAGGCTGGAAAAACAAATACAGCTACCAACATGTTGTCGCAGCAGTTGTCTGGCGAGATTGAGCCCCCAGTCCCTCAATTGGCAGTCCTCAGCAGATCAGTTTCTCATTATGCCTTAGTTTTACAAGATGAATTATATAAAGATTCCTATGCTGCAGATTTAATAATGGCAATACAGTCATCCAATCAAAAATTGGGGATTGGGAATTCAAAAATGGCCTTCCCTTCCACAAACACCGCATCTATGTTCCACAACACTCCTCCTTGATTCCAGCCCTTCTCCACGAGTTCCATTCATCTCCAGTGAGAGTACTTTAGCTCGTCTCTCTCACTTTTATATATACATGGAAACATATGAGATAGAATGTCAAAGACTTCATTAAAAAATGTGACACCTGCCAAACGAATAAACCACCGAACCACTCACCTTTCGGGTTGCTTCAGCCGCTACCACCACCACCTGGCTCCATCTGGTCACATATTGATTCCCTTGTCCACCCAACGGATAGGGGTGTTCGCGTTATGGATTGGATCAATTTTGGAAGCAAAAATCATCCGATCTAATCCCTTCGGTTTGATCATATAATCATCCATTCGGTTTGAGTTTTTTTTCAAATCCAATCCGATCCAATCCAATTTTTTTCGGTTTGGATTAGATCGGTTTTCGGTTTTTTGAAAATCCTAAAATTTATTTCATGATTATCGATAGAGTGAAAGCCGCCGTGGACGTTGGCCCTTAAAGGGGGTTTATAAGGCTTTGCACACTCCCATCCTTTGAGTTAGCTTTTGGGATGATGACCTCAAGGTTCGTAACAATTGGTGCTTTCATTGAGAGTTGAGACCACGGAAAGGGCTACCTATGGGCTGGATTACGGTGTCTTTGGACACTGAATACTGATAGGTGAGTGAAGCCGCCCCAAAGGGGGAAATGGCTATCGTCGGGTCAGTGTCGATAGAGTGAAAGTTGTCGTGGACGTTGGCCCTTAAAAGGGGTTTATAAGGCCTTGGTCACTCCCTTTGTAATTTTTTTTTTGAAATACAAAAGCATTAGTAAACTATAATATAATTTTTTTTGGACAATGAGATATGAAGCTCTACAAAAATAAAATTTTGTTGATGAGATGTGACTAGATTTTTCCTTGGGTTTAGTTAATGGGTTAATAGGTCTTGGGTTTAGAAATTTTTGGGCTATGATTGGGGAAAGACCAAGTAGGTAAAGGGGAATTAATATATTGGATCGGTTTGGATTGGATTGGTTTTCATCAACCCATCCAAAAACTGATCCAATCCAATTAAAATTTGTGATTTTTTTTTCGGTTTTCGGTTTATTCGGTTATCGATTTTTTAGTTCGGTTACCGCGGTTTGAATCGGTTTGGATCGGTTGATGAACACCCCTACCAACGAATGGCTCTACAACCGAAGCGGCAATTTCAGCCCCTTTAGTTGATCCTAGTGGTCAGCCCATATAAGGTTATATATGATGGGTAAGCGAATGTCGTGAGCCCAAGTGCACCACTAAGAACACATCTCATTTGAGAGATTATGTAATGGGCGGCCGAATGTAGGAGATATACTTTTAATTCCATGTATTTTCTTATGAGCCCATTTAGGTGGCTAGTCATGTTAAAACTTAAAAGTGTGAGGATGGATGATATAAGGGGTTTTGATCTAAAAAATGTAAATTTTTAAAAATTCACTTGTTTAGTTTGTTGACCAAATGTTTTAACGGACTAATGCAGAAAAACGCGTTTTAGGTGGTTAAGCGTTTAGTCGCGCACCTGACACATACGTATTTCTTACAAATCTGAACACATCTGTACCAGGTACGCGTCTAAACACGTTTGTACCAGGTGCGCGTTTCTGACTGTGACGCGACTATGCCACGGAATGTGTGCCTGAATATGACGTATCTTGGTATTGTGCTTGTCAGACTAGTCAGAAACGTGCACCTGGTACGTTCAGATTTGTCAGAAACGCGCATATGTCAGGTGCGCGACTAAACGCGTAACCACCTGAAATGCATCTTCCTGCATTAGTCCGGTAAAATATTTGGTCAACGAACTAAACAGGTAGATTTTTTTGAAATTTGCATTTTTTGGTCAAAAACCCTTGATCGAAGGATGACATAATACTGAATCTTCTTCTCTCTCTCTGTCTTTTCTGTTACCCTCCTTCTACAGTTTCTGCCTCTACTTTTATTTATTAAACAAAATTACAAAAAAACATTAAATAAAATTTGATTATATATGCAATGCATAAAATATAAATAAATAAATAAATAATTATCATTATTTTTTGAAAAATAATAAAACAAAAAACTCATTTCGTATTAAATTTTTTGGATGATAACGTGGCTAAATCATAAAAAACGAGTGCACTTGTGATTATTGAAAAATTAATTGTGATTATTGAAAAATTAAAGTTATTCTAGGTGAGTACCTTATTGCTGCTGCATTAAGTTTCCTTTGTAGTCGTACACTACTATTAAGAAGTTGCAGATCGTTGTTTTTCCTTCAAAGAACCGTATAAACCTTAAATTACCTGCACAAATGTGATGCTGTGTTGTTATCAACTTGATATTGTTTGTTTCATATTACCAGGTTCATGAAGTGGACTCCTAGATCCTATTATTATTATTGTTAAGGAGGTTGGTCAGTGATGATATAACAAAAAGGAATTTGAAGGGCCCCAATTTTCTGAACGATGGAATTTTATGTACTGTGATTGGATGTTAAGGGCCTTACAATTGAAAGTCGCAATCCAAAAACTAGGAGACACATAATCGATTACACCTCGTAAAGTTGGTTTTCCAACCATAGAGTACAATTCGACTTTGATTTAGTTTTTCTTTTCTGATGTTTGTAATTTAGGAAGCATGAAAAAAATTGGAGAAAAAAAAAACAACTTCATTAACATCATTATTTAATTTAGAGTATATCATTGATAACAGCATAATAGAGTGTGTTGGTGGTGGTAATAAACACGAGGGGTGATGTAGCAGTATAATTTGGAGAAACAGAGAAGCAATTGAAGAAGAGAAAAAAGGAAGACAAAAAAAGTAAGAGAGTACTGAGAAAATAAGAGGGAGATGAGAGTTTCATGCAATTTTCTGTTATCCTTTTCATTACCACTACTTGATTATATAACTCCAAGTTGGTTGAAACAAAATAGTTGCCATTAGCTTGGGTTATGTGTTGCTCCAGGTGAGTAGTCTCGACTGGCAATTGAGTACTATGTGGCTTGAAAGTCTCAACCCATCTCTGAATCCTTTCGGGAACTTGAAATTGTTGTTTGTAATTAAACACGACAACAACTATAAGTGTAAGTATCCATAAGGTCAAAGTGATACCCGCAATGATCCATGAAATAGGGATGAATGTTAAAAATGATGCAACACATGCCAACAAGAGTACGAGTAAGCTTGGAATCAAGCTGTTAATATAGTCCGCTAGCACTGTTCGAAGCACCAATAGGAGGAAGTACATGACAATGGCCAAAACAATTAAGGTCATGACAGCTTGGTGTTCTCTGAAAAGTCCAGTATCCGTGGTTACTACTTACTAGTGCCAAGAAAGCAGCCAAAAAAGTGAACAATTTAGTGACGATTTTCTCTAATTCTTTAAACACTTGTTTATTCCTGATATTGTTCACAAATGAAAGAAACAAAACATTAAAAGTAAACGAGGTGTTTTATAGGATCCTATTTAGCAAGAAATCACAAGTTCAAACTATATACTATCAAGACATATGCAACTTCTATTAGAAGAATTACAGGAGTATGACTGTAATTGTAACAAGCACTATATCAAGTTGACAGCAACATCTAAACCATCTAAACCACTCCCCGTTAGGGTGGAGGTAATCCTTACACGCAGCCTTACCCTTACATAATTGCAAAGAGGCTGTTTCCACATTAAAAGAAAATCCTTTATACTAAGAAGTCACAAGGTCATACTATATACTAACAAGACATAAGTAGTATTAACCATCTGCAACTTCTACTAGAAGAATTACAAGAGTATGACTGCAATTAAAGCAAGCACTCATCCAGTTGACAACAAAAACACACAGCATCAGGTTTATATAATTAAGAAGGAAAATAAGCAACTTCTTATTAGTAAAGTACTACTACAAAGGAGACTTAATTAAGCAGAAATAAGGTACTAATGAAGGAACATAGGGTCGTATAAGATAAGTCATGCATAAAAAAGAGAGTATAAAGGAAACATTATGAAGTAGCAATAAGATACTATCCATTACCATTCCTTCTTGTGTTATCACCGGCACTTCTATGGTAGGGGATATGACTTACTTTCGAATAATGTAGAGGATATATAACTTAGTTAGTCACTGTGGCATCCGGGGAAGACACGTAAAACTACATTTTTAACCCAATCATTACCTGCAGTTGGTGTGGCATTGCACTATTTCCAGAAGGCAGTTATTTGATGTAAGCACTGCAGCTTCCGAAATAATAACTTCCATTCTATGAATAGGATGTTATTTGATTTAAGAACTATTTTATGATTTAAACATAGGTATTTTATTTATCATATCATCCTATTCATAGAATACCAGTAATTACTCGGAAGGTGCGATGCTTAAATCGAAAAACAGTGTACAGCCAGATTAGATTTGAAATTCGATGATTTTTTTTTCAAGCTTGAGAAATGTGATAACTAAAAGAAAATACATTCCAGCAGAGGAAACCTTCCCTGTTTTGGCACTGTCTTCCTACACACACACACACGAGAAAATGTATAAAAGGGGGGAAGAAGAAGAAGAGGAAACATTCATTATTTTCAGACACACACACGAGAAAATGTAAAATACCTGTAGTGAAAGACTAAAACCACCATTGTCTTCCCAGTCAAAATATAATAACTGGAAACAAAATTAACCAACATCTTAAAAAAAGATCATTTACAAACATAATGACCCTCACATCATTGAAAGAGAACTTGAGGAAAGCTCAAGCCTTTATCAAAAGAAAAGCAGATTTACAGAGGAAAGGTCTCACCTTTGAGGTTGGTGACATGGTTTTACTACGACTCAGACCGTACCGCCACTCGAAGGTCTTCTCAGAAGCTAGCTCCTTAGTTTTATGGGCCATTTGAAGTGTTGGAGAGGATGGGTGTAGAATGGAGTAAAAAAAGGGGTTAGACCTTCAGAGGAAAAGAAAGAAGTGTACAAAAGATTTTAATGACACCTCTGCACCGTTTGAGAATTCTCTGGTACTCACCTCCTTATGAGAAATTGATTGCATATATAACACAAAATATATATAAATTCTCTGGTACTCACCTCCTTATGAGTCAATTGTTAATATCGAACATGATAATACAAAGAGCTACAAGAAAGAAAAAACAATTAATACATGTTTTAACGTTGAGATAATCTATTCCAAAATCCACCCACCCAACAAGAAACAAAAAAGAAAATAAATATATTGAAAAAAAAAAATTAGCTTAAAGTGCAAACTAACCTCAAAATTCAAAACCAAAGTTGTGGTTCAAATTTTGGAAAAATAAAGAAATCGTAGAAACTAAACTTCAATGTCTAATGCAACCCTTAGCTATGTGTCACTGCTGGTATCAATCAACACGTTAAGGGAACAAAAGTCTGGAAATAATACTCACTTTGTCAAAATCCATCGAAAGATATGAGTGCTCCCCCATGAACTTCACCTGGTAAAGAAAACATAGGGGGAAAGAACAAAAAGCATCAAGGGAAGGTACCAGACCTTCAATGCAATTGATAAAAGTAGTCGGAATATAAGAGAAAACATATGTAGCATTAATCGTGGACTATTAATGTGCATTTATCGGAACCTTGCATAGCCAGTCCTGAGCTTTAAGTTTTAAAGATGGATGATTGAAATATCTGGCTTGTTTGAGAACTCTTCGAGCAAATTCATCATCCGATTTTGGTGATATTAGAGCACAATTAGGTTCCAGAACATTGTCTTCATAGATATCAGCAAGGCACTGCAATTATGAATATTCAAATACATATTATATACAACATGTCAACTTGAATTTTCACCATATTAATAGCCCTTAGTACCTGAACTATTTGGCTGAAGTTCTTCCACACATTCTGCATTTGAGGGGTCTACCTCATAGTACCATCCATCGCAATTTTCTTTGGCTATCTGTGAAAGAGAGTGCGATTGTGAACCATTAGATTTTCCTGTCAATAATAAACTTCACAAAAAGATACTGGATCTTTTTTTTTAATAGGAAACTTAATCACTTAAATTGTCACTTACAGTTTAGTCTCTGAATTTATTGATATATATATATATATATATATATATATATATATATCAATTGATCCTTGAATTTATAAAATTAATATCAAGTTAAAATCTCCGGATCAACCAAAAGAAAGCGTGAAGAACGAAGAAAATAAAAAAGAAAGCACGTGCAACAAATTTCAGGGAAGAAAATCAGAGTTTCAGATCACAAACCAAAATGCCAAAATCAGATCTACAAAGAAAAAAAAAATCAGAGTTACTGGAGTTCTTCAGCGAGAGAGACCAACCCATCGTTGCAACCCCTCCGTCCATAACTTTTCACCGATGGCCCCTTTTGCTGAAAGAATAATCAATTTGAAGTCATATCTCCCACTATTCCGAAGTCTTTGATAGACCTCGCCCAAATATGCAGAGATCTAAAACCTGAGGAAAATAAAGAAGATGGCGGGTGTCAGCTGGGCGACCATTTCACCTCCCCATGATTACAACTGGCCTCTTTGGCGTTCACATGCCACTCACTTTTTGGTGTTCAAGTTTCTTTTTTGGCGTTCACATACCCGCCTCAAGAACCATCCCGAATTCAGGCATGGCAGCCACACCACTCTTCGGCGTTCACATACCCGTTTCACATACTATAGTATGTGTTGTAACTTTGGGAACGGATTTCACAAATAATAAACGAATTTCCAAAACAAGAAAGCTAAAAGAAAGCATAAAAAGAAGACACCATAATTTTACAGGTTCAGAAACTCAGTATTAGTGAGTTTCCTACGTCCTGGGGCCTAAAGAGGGTTAAACGCCCTCTGATATGCAATTTATTCAAGATTAACAAGAAAGATAGAGGTTCACAGTATACAATAACAGTTATACAGAACATGCAGTTGAAGAACCTAAGCTTCTTAAGAAATTAAACAACAAGACAAACAGATCTTGAGTTAACGCTCAAGATCAGAAACAGTAAACAACAAATGATATTATAAAGATGAAAGAGACTTCCCAATCTTCGCAATATAGCATAGAAACGTTGTTCCCATGTCAGGACCTCCAAGCTGAACACACAATTGCAGATTATCTTCTCCACCGTTTAGAACACCAATAACAAAATTGCACCGATCAAAGTAACCGTCTTGTTGAGATGAACAAGATTCATCAAAGCATCATAGCCTAAATCGCACTGTTTCGCTCAGTGTTTGTTCAAAACACACTCAAACCGAAAACCCTAGCAGAGCGTTTTGTTTCCAGAAGGTTCATCCGAAAATATCAAGACACACTCAGCAAAGAAGCCAGCACGTGTACCACTTAACCGTCACACAAAAACGTCACCGTTTTTGATGTGTTGCTATTGTGGACATGGGCCCAAACTTTAGCTGATATGAGAAAGAATCATAAAGGGCTTGGACAAAATTTTGGCCCAAAGACATTTGTAGATAAAACCAATATGAATCAGCCCACCAAAGTCAATAGAAAGAGAGACAAGTTAGATACATGTATATGGTTTAGAAAATACGTATAAGTCTATATACTACAGTATGGTTTCTCTTGGTCCGCTAAATGTTAAGTGAAATGCTCAAGAAGCAACCTGCTAGAACAGAAGAAGCCTTTTTAGCTTCGCCGACGGTTTCCCCCTTTGCAGATCTACCTCCTCGTCGGCAATAATGAAGAATCATAAAGGAAGACCGATACTTGAGTGAGTACCTATGATAAGGTTGGATATATCGAGAAACCCCTACCATTTGATAAATTTTCTCGTATTGTCACTTCAAAAGTGCATGACCAATTTGACTAATTCAAACTAACAATTTACGCCTCGGTCCACGTTCAGAAGCCAGTACAACACTCCTTTTTGGAAAAGTTGATCAAATGCTAGCGGACCCCACACAAAAAAGCAAGGAAAGAAATTGAAGAGTAAAGTAAAAGTATGGTAAGCTGGTGCCATTTTAATCTCTCGCCTTGAAGGTCGCACAAAGCAAATGCACCATCCAAATTCTTCATTCAAGCTATGGGCCCCACAAATACTCTTATCAATAAAAGAGGCCTTTTGACCATAGTAATTCAATTTTTAAAAGGTTTCCCCGAATGAAACTCATGGTCTAACTTATGACTAAACTAATGCATGGCGACGCAGAGGGATACTTAACGTGTTTGAAAACGCACAATAAAGATGCGAGGAATTTGAAAAATAAACACGCAACTGACACTGCCACGTTCAGGCTGCACCATAATAACGAATCCAACAGTAATCCAAGTTTTATGAGACACGCCCCTGCCAATGCCGTTTTCAAGTTTGACAGTAATTTTATGGACTCGCACATATGCTCCATACGTGGTCAGGACCCGGAACAGAGATTCGGTGGTGAGAAATGCGGTTCTACTCCTTCCGCCTCTAGAACACCACATGCAGCAATTCTGTTATTAGTGAATTGAAAACATGAGTAATACTAATTTCTGTTGTTAGTTAAATAAAAAATATAATCATGTTGTTGGTTAAATAAAAAAATAAAATGCTTAAAATATATTATAACTTATATTTAACACCTAAAGTTCTAAGAAAATATGTTAGCGAGTTTAAATTATAATTATTTTGTTGTATGCAAAAAGATTAATATTACAAACAAATTTGATTGTTTTATTTTACTATTAACGTTTTGTAAAACTTTAATTTAGGGTTTTAGATTATAAAGAAAATATGTATTAATGTTAAGAAATAGTTAAAAAGGCTGTACTTGTTGTTAAAAATATAGGACTTTGCTATTCACATTTTGTACTTACTTTTTGTAAAAAAATAATTTAAAGGGCAGCTTTTAATGTAGGTTATTGAAAAAATAAGTTTAATAAGAAATAACAATCCAGATAACAACCTAAAATTTATTAAGTAATTGTTTAAATAACTAAAACTAAATAAAAAATAAGCATGGACTATTATTCATTTTTGTAACATATGGTCTTCACATCTATTTTAAATGTCATATGGAAAATGTTGGTAGTTTAGTAACGTGTAATAATATAATTTTGTTATACCAATATATATATATATATATATATATATATATATATATATATATATATATATATAATTTTGTCATCTTGTTTTGTTGTTTTAAATGTTTGAATTATTATATTAACATTAATAATGTTATTTAATTATGTATTTATAATATAGTTTCACGGATCAACCTTATATAACTATCTTATATCTTATTAGTTCCATTATATCATTGTACACCTTGTATGTGTTTGCGCCACATCACTTCACAGAAGGATTGGTAGCACATTTTAATTGTTTATTTTTTAAATTTGTGCACTCTCCACCCAAAATCAAGTTTACAAAATCTGGTGGGTCCTCTATTTTCCCTTTCATCCCGAACGCGGCAGCATCAGTTGCGTGTTTATTTTTCAAGTTCCTCGCACCTGTGTTGTGCATTTTCAAACACGTCAAGTATCCCTCCACATCGCCATGCATTAGTTTGCCACAAGTTCGATCATGAGTTTCATCCGGGCTTTTGACCAAAGTAGTTCAAAATATAAAATGTTTGACCGGATTAAATTTTTTGTCAAACATTTTACCATGTTAATGCAGAACGACGCGGGCGGTAAGTCACCGCGTTAAGACACGGTAGCGCAGATGCCAAGTTACATGTAATTCAAAAACCAGAAACATGGCACTGTAACGCTTTAAGACACGTCTCTGACTAAGACGCGTTTCACTCTAAGGACGACCGTCTTCAATGTGACTGAAAAGTGGCACCGAAACTGTCATTTTAAGTGCTCCCTCTCATAACATTAATTTTTTCTTTTCTTTTTTATCTTTATTATTTTCCCATTTTTTTCATTTTACCCTCCTATTTATACTAAGGGACCACCTAAAAATGGTGGTCCCCCTTCACATAAAATAACCTCCCCTGGGCGGAATGATCAGCCCTGTGTCTCTGTGTATAGAATTTTTTTTTGGTTTACCCGAGCTATCACGTCTCTGTTTCACTCAATTTTCATTTTCGGTAAACATACCTCTCCTTACATCAGTTTGAGTTTTTGTGCCACTGCAAAACATTTGCGCCATTTGAACTTCATTTCTTCAAGCTACTTGGAGGCTGCACTTGTGCTTCATTCTTCATTCCAAGTAAGTATGAATTTAAATATTACTTAGTGTTTGAAGGATGTATATCTATATTGACTTGAAATTTTATTAAATGTGATATTTATATTAATAAAATTAGAGGTTAGTGGCCTTAAAATTTATTATTAAAACCTTATATTATTGACTCTCTTTTTTTTTTTTTGATAAACATATTATTGACTTTAAATTATATAAAGGTGGTATTATAATTAATAAAATCTGAGGTTATTGAATTTAAATTATATTAATGTGGTTTTTATTAATAAAACATAGGGTATAATAAATATTTTGAAGTCTTGTTACAAAATCATTTTTGTTGAGGGTGTCGGATAGAAAGAAAGTTTATGGTAAGGATCATTTTTTTTATTAAAAAGAATAGGTTTCTTGTAAGAAAAGAGAAAATATAGATAGAATGAGACATCCATAATATAGAGTGCATTTTAAACAGCAAAACTAAGCAAGTAGGCCGAGAATAATTGTTTGGCAATTTCAATATTAAAAGCAAACTGCAAAATATAAGGTACTGGACTTGATTTTTATTAGTATGGTATTTATATATTAGTCAAACTTTAGGTTTCTTCCACTTCAAAGAGAGTAGATTCTCTATTGAAGACAAGCACAACGTCTGATGAGGCAATTGCTGCTTCTCTTTCCATTTTAAAGTGGGACTTGTGGCAAGATTTTATACCTGCTATGGCATCCAGACTAGCTTCTTAGCCTCTTTGTATAAAGTAATGCACAAGTTTAGTATAAGTGTGTTTCACTAAAGTAATGCACAAGTTTTATTAATGGTCCTATAATACTCTAATTTATTAATTTAAATCTCATCCCATTCAACATAAATAATTTTTTCAATTTCCAATAATTATATATTGCTAGCATGTTTTACCCAAAGTCCAGTACCAACTCACTGATAATAGGCATGAAAATTGCAAAATTAAAAATATAAAAAATTGTACAAACAAAGCAAGCAACAGTGTCATTTCAAGTTTGGTAGAGGTGCATCACATTCATATAAACCATGAGGATAAGAACGCGCACGAACACAAAAACTGAGCACATACTGGTGGCAGGGGTGATTGTGACCGGAACAATGTCTTCCTCTAAACGAGGCACATACAGAGACGTTTTACTGTTTCTGACACGTTAAAGACTGGGTCAAACGCGTCTTCCTCAGAAACGTGTATTAAAGTGGCAGTTGCGCTGCCATGTATCTGGCCTGACGCTCTGATTTTACTTCCAGTTAAACTCGGCACTGAAGCAACCACGTTTGAATTACATAAAACTTGGCATCTGCACTGCCGTGTCTTAACGCGGTGACGTACAACACGCGTTGTTTTGCATTAGTATGGTAAAGTATTTGAGCAGAAGCTTAATCTGATCAAACATTTTATATTTTGAACTACTTTGAACAAAATGCCGTTTCATCCGGTGGAACTTTTTAAAAACTGAATTACTATGGTCAAAAAATCAATAAAAGAGCTTACTGGAACCTACATGAAGCTAGATTGAAATGACTAAACATTGCCGAAGTTAATGTTTGCAACATGGCATCAGCTTGTTATCGTGGAGGAAAAGTGAATTTCTCACTTTTTTAAAAAGTACAAATTGCAAGGGGTCAGTTCCTAAAGCTATTGAAACATATAAGGAAACAACTACTATTTTTGCGGGACCCGCCAATTATCAAGACAAAGTGAAGCATAGTTCAAAATTGAAGCTTCTCTGCGTGAACCTCCATTTCTGGAATCCATGAAAAGAAAAGCAAAGGACAATTCAAATTGAGATCCAATCTCTGGAACCGGTAAGGATTCTTATCAATATATATATATATATATATATATATATATATATATATATATATATAAAAGAATCATATATATATATATATATGATAAGAATCAAAATGTTTTGATAAGAATCATAATACGCCAACGTACGTCTTGAATATATATATATATATATATATATATATATATATATATATATATATATATATATATATATATATAGGCAAGCTTTGATACTGGTGTTAAATTTGAAATTTGACACCCACACAAAAAAGATCAACGAATTTGATTTGTAAATTTGACACCATTAATTTTTTTTATCTAATTAGATGAGATGTCAAATTTTAAAGTTACCTATATATATATATATATATATATATATGTGTATTTATTAAAAGTATTGCTTAATATGCTAATAAGGTGGCTTACTGTGAGCCACACCAAGCGATTATAAATTTCACATGATTATAAATTTCATGTGAGTTGCTCAATTAATTATGAAGTTCGGGACGACTCTTACTCCCGGTAATTATTTACGAAGGTCGGGATGGTTCTCACGTCCGATATTTATTTACGAAGGCTAAGACGGCTTTCACGTCAGGTAATTATTTATGATGGTCGGGACGGTTCTTACGCCCGGTATTTATTTATGATGCCGGGACGGTTCTCACACCCGGTATTTATTTATGAAGGCCGGGACGGCTCTTACTCCCGGTAATTATTTACGAAGGCCGGAATATATATCACTCCTCTCATATTGAAGTATGTATGTACCAAAGTATCATCCAAATTCCCACGAAAAATTGGGTCCCTAGAAGCTTTTCTACCAGGAAGATTAATGGATAGCAAGCGATTGAATGGGAGACCAAATCCCTCATCCCGCCCAACACAGGAAGGTCAGCTTTCCATCACGGCCAACATGGAGAACAAGCATTTTATCACGCCCAACAGGGAGGTCAACTTTTCATCATGCCCAACATGGAGAACAAGCTTTTACTCCACCCCCATGGGAGACATCTATGTACCACTACAAGCATATATATATCAACATTTGTATGCCAAGTGCCCAATGACATTTACATGGTCAGGTTTATTTTTAACACCAGGAAACAACATCTCTTCACAAGCATATATGTTTCTCTTCTACCGCATCTTTATAAATTTCATATGATTATAAATTTCATATGATTATAAATTCCATATAAGTTGCTTAAACAATCTACGAAGGCCGGGACGGTTCTTACCCCGGTAATTATGAAGACCGGGACGGTTCTCACCCCTGGTATACTATAAAGGCCGGGACGGTTCTCACCCCGATAATGATGAAGGCCGGGACGGTTCTCACCCCCGGTATACCATGAAGGCCGGGACGGTTCTCACCCCCGGTAATTATGAAGATCGGGACGGTTCTCACCCCCGGTAATTATGAATGTCGGGACGGTTCTCACCCCCGGTAATTATAAAGACTGGGACGATTCTCACCCCCGGTAATTATGAAGACCGGGACGGTTCTCACCCCCGGTAATCCATGTAAATTTTGCCACTTGGCCAAACAAAGGAAATTCTCTTTTCAGTCCATTTGCAGTGTATCAAAACTTGTTTTGATCTCATACATATAGATATTTCAGGGCCATATTCAGTGCCCTCAATTCATTCTCACAGATATTTGTTAACAATAGTGGATGACTGCACCCGATTTACTTAGGATATTCTCATGAAAACAAAGTCAGAAACTAGGAATCACATTCATGATTTTGTACATCTTATTGAAAATCAGTTTAATAAAACAATCAAAACACTTAGAAGTGACAATGGACAAGAGTTTATGATGAATGATTTTTTCTTGCAGAAAGTATAATTCACCAAATGTCTTGTGTAGAAACTCCCCAACAGAATGGAACTGTTGAAAGGAAGCATCAACATATCCTCAACACAGCAATGACACTTTTCTTTCAAAGTAAACTTCCAAAGAGCTTATGGTGCTACAATATTACACATGTTATTCATCTCATAAATAGATATAGCACACCAAAGCTGCAAAATAAGTCACCTTATGAACTACTCTTCAATGAACCATCTGCTCTCATACACCTAAAAGCTTTTGGGTGTCTTGCATATGCATCAATAATTGAAGCCGGACGGTCAAAATTTGATCCTCGAGCAAGGAAATGTGTGTATATTGGCCACATAAATGGAATAAAAGGATATATGGTTTATGACTTAAGGTCAAGGAAAATCTTTACCTCACGAAATGATGTGTTCTATGAACATCATTTCCCTTTTTCTAAGGAGAAGTCTCATGATCATTAGATGTTTGGCCCATTGCTCAGGATTCAAATACTCAATATGATATGCTCTTCTCATCTCAACAGTCCCCTCTGATGTTACACCAACTCTTCAAAAGGCAATAAATCATGCAAAAACTTCCCACACTCAAGATATTGTAGCTGCTAGCCCCTCTGAAGCTGATCTCTCAAATATCAGTAGTAGTGTTCCTAATGCTAATACCACTAATGTTGATCTCTCCAATATGAACACCAGAGTTCCCAAGACTAGCACATATGACATTAATACTTCCTAACATGCTCTAAGGCGCTTAGAAAATGTGAGGTTCCGACCCAAACATCTAGCAAACTACAAGTGTAACATTTCTACTTCTTGTTCTTATCCCATATCATCTGTGATATCCTATGACAAGTTTTCTGCTAACTACTCTTCTTTTTGTAACAACATTAGTTCCTCTGTTGAACCTAAACATTACAAACAAGCAGCCCAATTTCCTGAACGGGTTTCTGCCAAGAATGAGGAGATTGCAGCACTTAACCAAAACAAGACATGGAAATTTGTTGAGCTACCAAAGGGAAAATGTCCAATAGGATCCAAATTGGTTTATAAAACCAAACATAACCCCGGTGGAACCATTTCTTGTTACAAAGCGCGACTAGTGGCGAAATGATATAATCAAATGGAGGGAGTTGATTATTTTGAAATTTTTTCCCCAGTTGCAAAGTTAACCACTATCAGGCTACTACTTGCTTTGGCATCTGCACATCACTGGCACCTTGAACAACTGGATATAAATAATGCCTTTCTACATGGAGATTTGTCTGAATAAGTCTATATGAAAGTGCCTGAAGGTGTTCAAGCTCCTAGTCCACAACATGTATGCAAGCTCACAAAGTCTCTATACGATTTAAAGCAGGCCAGCAGGCAGTGGAATGCCAAGTTGACCACTGAACTCAAGGCATTAGGATACTCTCAATCTTCTGGAGACCATTCCCTTTTTGTCAGAACTAAAGGTGAGTCCTTCGCAGCTCTCCTTGTATACGTAGATGATATGGTTCTGGCTGGTAATGATATGGAGGAGATCAAATATGTCAAACGCCACCTAGATAATCTGTTTTTCATAAAAGATCTTGGGCCTTTGAGGTTTTTCCTTGGCCTTGAAGTGGTAAGATCTAGTCAAGGGTTGGTAGTTAATCAGAGGGAGTATGCACTAGAGCTCCTCACTGATAGTGGCTTGCTTGGAGCAAAACCAGCATCCACTCCAATGGATCCTAATATTAGACTTAAACAAAATGAAGGAAAATCATGTTCTGATCCTGCTAGCTACCGCAGACTAGTAGGTCGACTGCTATATTTGACAAATACGCGGCCAGATATCTCATTTGTTGTCCAGCAATTGAGTAAATTTGTTGCCAACCCCATGGACACCCACTTTGATGCAGCATGTAGAGTTCTTCGTTACTTGATAGCATGTTCAGTAAAATGTTTATTCTTTTCGTCACATAATCAGCTATCTCTTCGTGGATTCACAGATGCTGACTGGGCAACATGTCCTGATACGTGACGCTCAACCACTGGCTTCTGTGTATTCTTGGGATCATCTTTGATTTCATGGAAATCCAAGAAACAAAGTATAGTTAACCGATCCTCAGCGGAGGCTGAATATAGTGCTTTAGCCACCTTAACTGTTAGATACAGTGGCTTGCATATCTGCTACAAGATCTATATATTGCTTTGTCTAGTCCAGCTATGATCTATTGTGACAATCAAGCTGGCATTCACTTGCTTCACAATCCTTCCTTCCATGAACGCAGTAAGCACATTGAGCTTGATTGCCATATCACACCAGAGAAGATTGTAGTTGGGCTAATTCATTTGTTCCTTATCTCAGCAACTCAGCAGTTGACAGATCCTTTCACCAATGCATTACACCATGCTCCTTTTCGCGATTTTTTTGGGCAATTTGGGGTTACATAACATTCACCTCCCAACTTGAGAGAGAGGGGGGGGGGGGGGGGGGGGTGTTGAGATACATCTAGCCCATTAGCCTAATTACTTGGCCCATTAGCCATAGTCTTACTAATCAGTTGGTTTTAGCGCATAGGTATATATATATGTAAACAGATAACTAATCTATTAATTAATTCAACTGGTTCTTTACATTCAGATGCATAATCCTCTCTCTTCATCACATTGCAAGAAAAATTGTCTTTTTTTTCTATCTTTGAATCAAAACCTAGCCATCTTCGAAAGAACAGATTTTAATTGTCTTGTTGTAAAATCAAGTTTCTGAGAAAAAACTTCAATTATAATGAAAAAAATTTAATTTAATTTCGAAACACTGCATTACAAATTGTTTTATGTATTTTTCTATTGATACCTTAATAAATTTTTTTTTATTAGTAATCACATAAAATATTAATCTCATTAAATGGTTGAATATAATCTTTTTCAAGTCATATACAGTACATTAAAATTATTCATAAAATTTGTTTAATCGAAATAACTATCATTTCCCCTAATAAAATTCGCATGTGGGCCTCGTGGGCTTTCCTTTCTCCACACCGTTCAACATTTTTTTTTTTTTTACAACTGGAATCACGTAGAGTCATCCATGCTTCCAAAGTAAATTATTGTCTTAAGCTCACGACCATAGTCAAGATTGGAGTACTTTGACTGATTTGTTTTTGTATTAGAATAAAACAAAACGTGACAAAAATAACAAAATTTAGGCCTCCAAAATGCTTTAAATATTGTGAAGTGTGAACGCCATCTCTATAACACAAGACGCGTGGCCTCCACAGTGCTATAAAGTTATTTTTTTATTATTTAGTTATAAGATATAAAATTATTTCTTACATATGTATAAAAATACATGAGATTCATATTTTTATTTTTCTCTTCTTCTCGATTGGCTGCACGTGAATCCTATATAATTTTATAAGGGGATAAGATCAACTTACACCAGTATAAGAATAATAAATCTTATACCAAATTTTAACCATTGATTTCCGTGCATCTAACGATTGAGATTTATTGGAAATAAAAAATTAATTAATGAGTGAGACTTAATAAATCTTAACCGTTAGATGCAGAAAATCAAGGGTTAAAATTTGTTGTAAGATTTGTTATTTGACCATTTTACAAGTGTGTGAAAGATAATTTTATATCTTTTCACACGATAAACATCAAATTTTTTTTTAATGCTAAGTTAGTGAATCACTAATGTAAATGCCCCCACGTAATTAAATTCTCCAAAAGACTCTGAATCATCGACTTCATCTGATCTAGACAACGATGGAAAGGAGAGCAATATCCTCTGTAGCTACCATTCTTTTCATATTCCTACAAAGTTTTTGTACTGCCTTATCCACCCACGATTGTCCTGCTTCCTCCTGTGGCAATATTCCTAACATAAGTCATCCATTTCGACTCTCTGGTGACGAACCACACTGCGGCAACAAGAGTTACGAACTAGATTGCGAGAACAACGCAGCATTTGTAACTCTGTTTTCAGGGAAATACCTCGTTCACCACATCAATTACACGGATTACAGTATCAGAGTGAGTGACGCGGGTGTTGTGGAAGACACTACTTGCTCCTTCATCCCCCGTTATTTCTTGCATGCTAACAATTTCAGTAATAATATTAACCGGGGGAGAACAAATCCGCTAGTTATGAGTCCGCTTCATTTACATAGAAGAGCAGCATACTTCAACTGTACCAAACCAATCACTAATGATCGTCGATATGTGAAGGTTGATACAACTCGTTGTGGCACTGGAGGGCACATCTATGTTGTTCTCATACATGAATATTCATTAGATTTTAATGTGATGGACATCAAGGTAGGGTGCCAATTGAAGGTGGCTTCTTTGGCAAGTTCGACGACATTGCAAAAAGACCGCCACTTGTACTACAATAAAAACTTTTCCTATTATGAGATCCACAACTTGCTGGCGTATGGGTTTTGGCTGTCTTGGGGACATTTTATTTGTGAGGAACAATGCGGAAAGGGAAATAATTGCTCGCTTTTGGATAAATCCAGGGTCCAATGTGCCCCGCTGCCAAACTGTCGTGATGCTTTCCGGGGAGGCATATCCACCAACAGTTGCGGTAACAAGCACATAATTTTGTTCACGCTCTAATTTTTTTTTAATAGCTTTCTATTTTTGTTTGCATTGAGCGTTTACTATTTTCGATATCATGTCCATATAGTTTCAATTCAAGTTTCTCACCTGATTTTTTCTATAAAAAGTACTGCAACTTTGTTTAGTAACACCAATCAAAATTAATTTGTGTTTTGTACAAAAGTTTATCCCTGTCACCCATAATATTACAATTTAATTATCTGTTATTATATCGTTATAAAAAAGCACTACTTTCTTAAGTATTTAATATTATATTCAAAGTAATTTCCAATATATATATATATATATATATATGGAAAACATTTCTACACCACCTTATATAAGATTTTTTACGGTTACCTCTCTTTAACTAGTCTGACTGATTATACATAAAAGTTGCATTTTCTCTCTCCGCTACGTCAACCGACAATTTCTGACGAGAGAAAAAAAGACCAGCTTTATTGCTATAACTATGTATGACTGGTCATACTTAGTTAAAAATGGGTAGCTGTAAATAACCTTATCTAAAGTGGCGGTAGAAATATATATATATATATATATATATATATATATATCAGATGAGGTGTCAAATTTGAAATTGGGCCTAGTAATATGGTATGCATTATTCAGGAAAATACTCTGACACCGGTGTATATAAAGGATCCTATATATATATATATATATATATATATATATATATATATATATATATATATATATAGGGACACGATCATCTTACACCGGTGTAAGAATAATAAGTCTTACACCAAATCTCAACCATTAATTTTCTTCATCAAGATTTAGTAGGTTTCATTCATTAATTAATTTTTAATTCCCAATAAATCTCAACCATTGGATGCACGGAAATCAACGGTTAAGATTTGATGTAAGATTTATTATTCTTACACCGGTGTAAGTTGATACTATCCCATTATTTTTATATATATATATATATATATATATATATATATATATATATATATATATATATATATATATATATATATATATATATAACTTAATATGCATGTAATTTAGAACAATTCTATATATATGTAAGATCATATAAATTCTTTTTATTAGTGTTCATTTATTTCCCTAATTTTCTTTTCGAATTTTTCTTTTAGGTGTTTCAGGATTACTCGACATAACTAGCATCATACGTAAGAATTCCATCCTTTCTTTCATTATTGTGTTTTTCAGCTGTTTTTCTTTGGACATATATGACTCATATATCGTGAAAAATAAGATACACTCACAATCTTTGAATCAAATTAAAGGCCACAAGTTATTAAATTGGGATAGTAATACGGGGTTTAAATAATTTATATTAAACTATAATATCAGAACCATAATTTTATATATATAAAAAAATTAAAGATCACAATCATAATAAATGACCAAGAGCTAATTCTTCCATTTTCCCGTATCTCTCCATCTTTGAAAGCTCGCTTGCTACTAATAGCTCTTTAATTTTTTTCCCTTGACGGAGTATGGTGCATTTCGGTTCCCTATCCCTTTCTTCCTTGCCCTTCTCTAGCTTGCTTTATTTTTTTCTAGGACTTTTTATACTATATATAAAGGGTTTTATAATTCTCATTTAACATGAGAATTTGAATTTTCCTATACACTCTTCGATTTTCAAAATTAAATTTCAGTGCCAACGTGGGTCCTAATTTTTTCTAACATACGAGTTTTTTTTTCTCTACAACATGAGAATTCAATTCTCAGGTTGAATGAGAAATTTAAAACCCATATATAAATGAAGCTCGCATGCACCGCTTGATGCAGTGATTTTTGTTGCGATTGGATCGGAGTGTGCCCCAAGGATGGAGTAAAATTTCAACTCCCAACCAAGGGGTGACATACTTGGTTCGCGTAGTGTACCCCAAGGATAAGTTCGATCTTTGGAAAGACTATTTCTGGTTAAGGACATAATCTTTACGCTTCAAGTCTCAGTGGGGGATTATTTCAATCATACCTTTATTTTAACGCAGGCTTCGTTCCAATGAGTATCAAGCTCCAAGATGATACTCTCGGGACAAGTGTGCTGGAGGTTGGTTGAGTGGGGGTAATGCTAAGATGAAATTTGGGAACTTAGGGACAATAAGCACTAATGCCAAAACCGGGATCAACTAGACCTACATGCCATATATATAGAACATTGTAAGGAACCAGGCATATATCCAATGAAGAACTCAACAATCTGTAACTTTGAGCTGACTAAGAGCAATCTGCATTTGCAAGTTAACCACCCTTTGATCGAAAGGGTGATGGCCTCCCCGTATCCTAGGAGGTTAAAACCACCACATCTAAGAAATACAACGATAAGAAAGACCTCCTATGAGCATTTTAAGGCCTTTAACACAATAATGCTGCTAGGGGGCACGACCGACCCATTTAAATGAAGAGAATTTGCTGATGTTGCGACGACTTCGGCAAGTGCACCGGTCGTACAAGTAATAAAGTGATAAGAATAAGTTGTCGATCCCATGAGGACTGATGACTAATCACTAATTTATCTATTTAATTAAAGTTGGATCAATCGCGAACGAGTTTCTTGAGAATATTTTAATTAAATTAAAACAGAATTTTAACTACTTATTTTTAGGTTTCAATATTTAAGAAATTAAATTCAGAATTAATAATGCTAAATTTTTTTTTTTTAAGTTTTAATAAAAGACGTAGCTAGGACTCAACTTCCCCAATGCTTTCCTAATGAGTTTACCTATTCTTATAATTACATTCAAGATCAAGTTATTAATAGTCTTTTCTATATTGGATTAGACCCCAATCCCTTGGTAATATGATCCTTTATTTCACTAAAAAGCCTAATCCCTTAGTACTTTTTCATAAAATAAGCAGTAACGCAAGAACCTTACAGTTATAGAATTCATGAGTCTATCCCTAGATCATACAAATTCCAGTAATCAACCAATCGAAGTTAATACACCAACATCCCTATTGTCATGTAAGACTCATATGTTTATCTACGAGTGATCAATTCATAAATAAAGCTAATCATAAAGAACAGATTGATTGCATAACTTTAAATCAAGAATATAAATCATAAGAAAGGCAAACAACAATTAAAAATCCATTGGTTCTGTCTCGCCCTAATTACTTAAAAAAAACTAGCCTAACATGTTCAAGAAAACTAGAACAATAGATGAAACGAAACTATAATTCATTAAAGAAACATAAAACCCGGTCTCCAAGGTGAAGCTTTGAACATTTCTCCACTCCTCAGGTCCGGTACAAAGCTTTTCCCTTTCATAAGCCGCAGCCATCATGAGCTCTATCGTCCGCCGTCTTTTGATTTTTTTTTTCATCTTTGATCGTGTTCTATTTAAAGAGTAAAATTTGGGCCTTTATTTCTGGACCAGCTCGCAGAAGCGAGCTGCTCAGTGAGTAATTTTCTTCTCCTCGCTGTTGTGCTCGCTGAAGTGAGCAACAGAGCAAGCTCACTTATACTTCTCGCTCACTTGCTCGCTAAAACGAGCAATAGAGCGAGCATGACCGAATCTTTCATCAATTTGAAATTTCCTATTTTTCTTTAATATTTTTGTCGGTGCCAATTGCCTTCTCATTCTCATCAGGTTAGTAATTTGTTGTTCCTAGTATGAAACAACATGAAATAATAAAAATGATTAGAATTTTATCTGGTTGTTGGCATTTTACTAAACTTTAAGATTTTATTAATTAACACTATATTTTTAATTATAATAATTATTATTTGAACTATATTTGATATTAAAAAGATAGTGTCTTTGACAATTATCAATTGCCTTCCCGAAGGGACTTTCCAAACATTAGTTCAACTCCCACCCGCCAAACTAGGTCGATTGCCTTTGGGCCCATTAGGTTAACTGCAGGCCAATGGGTCGACCAATAAGGCCAATGTCCTGCCCATGGTCTAGATGAGCCAACTATTTGAGACAATGGGCTGGGCCATCGCACGTGACTTGGCATTCTTGGATATAACCCAATTACACTAAGTTGAATGCTGAAGGAAGATTAAAAGGAATTGGGCTTGGACTTGGACTTGACCCGCTCTCACTTAACTAGAAAAAAAGCTAATTAGTTTGGATCAATTAGGCCAGGGCTAGGCCTGTTTTGGTTACCGAGAGTATGCGATAATTAGTTGGGCTCAATCATGATCTAATCCAATTGAAGAAAGAAGGGAGAGAGTATTGGGCTTAAGTAAATGTTCACTTTGGATAGGGTTAGGTGAATAGTGATTCATCTAATCCCTAGGTATATGTGGCTCTTAATGTTTATGTACAAACCCTAGTAGCCACTTTGTTGTAGTGTCTCTCACCCTGTCCCTTTGCTTATACACCTCCTTATCTCATTCTTTCTTTCTCACATCCAAAAGACTTGAGCTCCTATCTTATTCAATCACCTAGTCAGCACTCAAGATTGAAGTGAGTCAAGAAGAAGAAGCATTCTTCGTTGCCATTTTCGGAGATTGTGTGGATAATCGTTAGAAGGGCTTAAAGAGATACAACCTTATAAATGAAGAGTTCTTCATTGTTGTTGCGGAGACAATGTGGTTTGCCATCAAAGCGGCTTGGAGAAATTCAAACATACAAGAAAAGAGTTTCCTCGATTAAAGCACCAAAGGTATGAGCTTTATACCTTCACATTAACTCTATTAAGGTTATGTTTCCATGGGAATGCATGATCGATGCAAAGGTTACATCTTTTTCCACTATAGACATGAAAAGTACATGTCTTGCCCTACATTGTTATCTTTATCTGATAAAGATCCCATCTTTGCACACTTTCACTAGCAACTCATTTGCTGGTTTGGAACCTCGCTTATCATCATTACAGATAATGGCATTTAATTCACCAACAAGAAATTTAGGGAACTTCTAATCGATCTCCAAATAAAGTGTCACTTCACTTCAACAACAAAAAAACTATAATAGATTGAGAAAAGAACTCAAGGAAGCCAAAAAAGATTAGGTTATCACTTAAACCACATACTTTGGGGATACAAGACCATGACTCATTCTAACACCAAAGAAACCCCCTTTAGTCTAACTTGCAAATGTAAGACAATGATATGGTAGAAGTTAGGAAACCTTCCATAAGAAGGCAACATGAGTTAGAAGAAAGCAACAACTTGACAATAGTAGCCAAGCAAGACTTACTAGATGAAAAAAGAGAAATGGCCAACATAAGAGACATTATGTCCAAAAAGTAGTCCACATCATAATACAACTAAATGTGGTCCTAAAGAGTATTGAAGCCATCGATCTAGTCCTTTGAAGAGAGTTGTCAACAACAAGAATATCAAGCAAAGGAAACTTGAGCTTAACTACAAAGGCCTGTGCCAAGTTAAAATAAAGATCAACACAGGAAACTACACCTTGGAGATTTTAGTAGGAAAATAAGTGCATTGAACGCGGATAAACCAAATAGATGCTACAACTAAGGCTATCCCATCCATAACCAATTCAACAATATAACTACTTCATTTTATTAGATGATATTTCTCATAATGTAACAATGTCAATTTATTTTTATGCAGTGTAGAATTAACATTTCTAGTGTTCACTCATGCGACTTTAAGCTCAAATTCAACTAACTATAAAAGCACTACCTATACATAAAGCTAGCCACAAAGATTTGAAGCATTTTGAGGGATATACTTGCATGGTTGGGCCCAATCCTAAAATACAACATAACCCCAATGAGCACTTCCTTGATATAGGATAGGTGCCCTATTGTGCAAAGGAAAAAGGACCACAAAATCCAATTCTCAAATAAGTACAATGGAAGATATGAAAGGGTGCTCACACAAAGTCAAATCTCATAAATCAAACATCATTAAAGAAAAATCCAAAATGAACAACATAGTTTTTAGAAAAGTTATTTGGAAGTAATATGTCATTGTTGAAATCTCAACCTCAAATTTCAATAACAAATCGACATTCTAGTCTTTTAGAAAATAAAGCAGAATTAATCCTCTAACATGGAGGGAACAACCAGATAATTTTCCCTTCATTATCGCCTTTAATTCTGTAAAACATTTCATCCTTATTCATAAAGTAGAAAACATCAACATTCCCCCTTTTCACATTAATAGAGTTGAAACCTTCACTTCATTGAACACATTTTGAAAGGCGTCCTTGATGGCCATTGCAAATGTCCAGCTCAAATTAGTGATATAAGTCTTATACGTCTGGTCACCCTCATTCTTCAGCTTCTCGAGCTTCACAAGTCTTTCATTGGCCTTCTTAGTGACCTTACTAATCTTGTCCTCCTCTTCTTTTCCCACACTATTTTCTCTTCCTTCTTTTGGAGCTCCTCACTCAACTCCTTCACCTTCTTCAAGGACTCATTAATTAACTAAATCAATTTAGCCATTTCAGTGTGTAAACAGTCCACTTCAACGGCTGCATTGTCTTACTTATTTTGCAGATGCTCCAACTCTAAAATTTTCGTGCTTATATCCCTTTTTCTTGTGGTTAGCACGATCATCTCTGACTTACCATGACATTTTTGAAATAAGTCGGATAATATGCTCAATGACGGCTTGCGGTGTTTGAGGTGTCCTTCTCAAAACTATCATTGAGATATCTCCAATTAGTCTTTTTGTATTTTTCTTCATCAATGTAGTATGGGGCTTGAATAATTACAAAAAGGTTGTCAGTCACCTTGTCCTCACACAACATATGGAAGAGGAAGAAAAATATTTTTTTAATCCAAATATCATATTTTTAATGGAAGACGCATATACTACATATGTACAAAAAATGTGTTTAGTGTTTATAGTTGAACAAAGGACAACACCTCTTGCGAAACCCAAGTGTAATGCTAAAAGCTTGAGGAAGCACGAACTCCTACGCAACAACCACTTTGTTCAAGTCATATCGAAAAATACGGATAAAGCATTGTAGACCCTAGACTAGGCTGGGATAAAGAAATGTAGACTTCATCAACCACTTTTTGTAATAAATTAATTGAGTTATTCCTGCATCCCAAACATTTCCTATTAAGCCAAACATTATAAGTCTCAACCCATGCCTTGAATCACTGCCACCCAATCAAAGCGACATGAGTTGCCGTACAAGTTTTTAAAGAAACCACCACCACACAAACTCGTCAGATGTCAAAAGAGGTTATAACAAAAATAAATAACAAATATCGAACCTTTTTCGGCAGCAGAAACCCACCATAAAAACTTCCTTCACTAAAACTGAATGAAGATCAAGGAAATGAATGAAAAGGATAAGTATCTATAGGTGAAAAGGACAAAAATCACCAAATGTAAGCAAGAATGCTTCCACGAAATAAATGACTAGAGCAAAATACCTTATTGCTAGGCACTCTAAAAAATGAAGGAGCAATGTGAAGAAATCTTCAAGAGAAAGAAAAATACATTAATTGAGGAAATGAAGGTGAAAAGGAACACAAGGGAGTTTTGCTAGAAGAATAAGTGAGCAGGAAGGAAATACAAGTACTCACTCAAAAGATACGCAAAATATCTATGGTAAAAAAGTCACAAGAATTCAAATTTGGAGCCAAGGGAAAAACCAAACAATAACAAAAACAACTAGAGTCCAAGCTATTAATCAATGTAGTCTAGGCTAGATCATCCCGTGCATCGATGGGTAGTTCGAGTTTGGACTCAAAATGACGGCCACCGTTACCCACCCTGACCAAATAACAACACGATAATTCAATTTCATGGACTATATAAATTGGGGGGACAAAGGTTTCAAACATAGATACCCAACCCTAGTTGATCTAGTAATTAGATCCCACCTTATTTGAAACATTAAGTACCTGATAAGGATTATAGGAAATTAGGAAGCAAACCACTCTTTACCTATCAACCTTTGGATTCCATATCATTGCACCATCCCATAGGTGATTAAACTATTCTTTTTGCTGATCATCCCATATTAATTGTTAATTCCAGTTATATCTAGCTGACCCTAAACCCTTATATATGGGCAGTTAGAGTCAGTTACTTGTACATGGAATTAACAACCAATAGTAGAAGTGTAACTTACTCTAAGATAAAATAATCATGATATATAAAATAATCATGACCCTAATCCGTAATACGATTCCAAATAGAAAAACTTTAATTATTTTAATTTGTTTGAAAGGAAAAGGGAAGTAATATCTATCCTTAAAAATGAATATATTTCTTTTGACCATGAATCTCAATGACCAAGAATTGAATTTTTTTGGTTATTCCAAAGTTCCTTACTGTATCAATTTCCAATTCGATTCAAAATTTCAAATCAAATAAGTCGTATCTTACTCAGACCAATAAATAGAGATGAAGTTATAGTTAAAATCAACACTAGAAAATCGAAATAACTAGTTATAATGGACATGATGAAGCTGAATGAAATATGTTCTTTTTTATACATTGTTTGTAAAGCACTTCCCTAAGTTTCTATTTTTTATACAAAAATATAGGAAGATAAGCAAAAATATCACTATATATATATATATATATATATATAGGGGCAGGATCTTTTTACACCGGTGTAAGACTAACAAGTCTTACACCGCATCTCCACCGTTGATAGACAGAAATCATTGGTTATCATTTGTAATGTAATTAATAATTAATTAATATTAATTAATTCATATGACTTCCTAAATTATAACCGTTGGATGCATGCAAATCAATGATTAAGATGCAGTGTAAGACTTATTAATCTTACACTGGCGTAAGTTGATCCTGTCTCTATATATATATATATATATATATATATATATATATATATATATATATATATATATATATATGAGGTAGGATCCTTTGACACTTGTGTCAAATTTAAAATTTGACACCTCATCTGAGAGCCGTTAGATCAAAAAAGATGAACGACTCGACTCTGATTTATAAGCATGTGATACCATTGATTTTTTTGATATAACGGCTCTCAAATTAGGTGTCAAACTTTAAATTTGACACCAGTGTCAAAGAATCCTATATATATATATATATATATATATATATATATATATATATATATATATATATATATATAATATGGGAAAAATGTTTGTCCCATCATAGGAGATAAAATCATATCATGCAATCTTAAAACGACGTTGTTTCGAGGTTCAGTATAATAAAGGGTATTTTGGAAATTTCAATTTCCTATTGTAACATGTATTTTGCTAATATATCCTTTATTTTTTATTCTAAATTTCAAAATGACGTCGTTTTGGCATTGCATGAGATACTTTTATCTTATGTGTTATCTATTGTGATAAGAGAAACGTTAATCCTGTTGAGATATATAAAATCATTATTGTAGCCTCACCCAAAAGTTTAAGCTGTTGGGTTGAATTGGTTCTTTACATGATATCAGAGCCTGGTTTCCCGGGTTCGATCCTCGCCGCCCCCCACTTTCTTTCAAGTGGAATTTCTTTGTTCGCACAGGTATGTGGAGTGGGCCTGTGCATTGTCCACCCTTCAAGCCCAATGAGCTCTCATGTGAGGGGGCGTGTTGAGATATATAAAACCATTAATGTAGCCTCACCCAACAGCTTAAGCTTTTGGTTTGAATTGGTTCTTTACAAATCCCATATAATATTATCTTTTTCAATTTTTTTGATATTACAAAAATTTCTTACAGGTTTATACATCAGGGGTGTTTATAAAGGTAAGGATTTATTCTGTGGAATGTATTTTGCTTTCTGTATATAATGTTAATTTCTCATTGATTATATATCATTTAATACTTTCTAATCAAGATTAACTCAGAAAATCTACAAATATATCAAAAACTTAAGTAAAAAATAGACCAATATTTATACCTAAAGAGAAAACTTCAAGTTATGGTACTTTTCGAGAGTGAAAATTTACAATTTATGTTGTAAAATTTTTTTATGGTTCGTTAAAATTTGAATTTTGAAAGCGATTTTTAAACAAGTATTTCCTATTTTACATCTACTTTTTGGTTTTTCTTTTCTTATTTTCTTACTTAAAAAAAAAAATGAATGCGCCAAATTTTGTTATAATTTTAGTCTTAGATGCATTGCAACGATTTTACAAAAATTCTACTCGACACTTTCAATTGATACGTAACTTTAACAGTTTTTTGTTCCTATTTATTTGTCATAACCTCTGAGTATTTCATTTAAAAATTTGGGATAGCAAAATAATATCAACAGAATAGCCCATAATCAGTTTTGGGGTGATATATATCCCAACCCATGCATGCAGGACTTATGCGACTTTTTGGCGTGCATGATGGTGTGGGCTACAATAGAATTGAAGTAGTTGAAATGGGAAAAGTCACAGGAAGGTATGCTGTCACACCATACTTTTTTCTCACATTTCCATTATGTGTGGTAGCTTTGATTATAGCGTTCATCTATAAATGGGGAAGAAGACATACATCAAGCTATGAAAATATCGAAGAGTTTTTGCAAGGTAATACCTTCATGCCAATAAGGTACTCATACAAAGAAATAAAGCAGATGACTAGAGGTTTTAAAGAAAAGCTTGGTCAAGGAGGGTTCGGTATGGTGTATAAAGGAAAGCTACGCAGTGGTCCATTTGCAGCCATAAAGATATTGAATAAATCAAAGGCCAATGGGCAAGAATTCATCAGTGAAGTTGCAACTATTGGAATGATACATCATGCCAATGTGGTTCGACTTATTGGATTTTGTGTTGAGGCATCAAAACGTGCTCTTGTTTATGAATTCATGCCCAATGGCTCTCTTGATAGATATATTTTCTCCAAAGATGATAGTATCTCCTTAACTTACGAGCAAATACATGAAATATCTCTTGGAGTGGCTCGTGGTATTGCTTATCTACATCAAGGATGTGACATGCAAATTTTGCATTTTGATATCAAGCCCCATAACATCCTTCTTGATGAGAACTTTGTCCCTAAGGTTTCAGACTTTGGCCTCGCAAAGCTTTATCCTATAGACAAAAGTATTGTTACTTTGATAGCTGCAAGGGGAACGATTGGATACATGGCCCCTGAATTATTCTACAATAATATTGGGGGAATATCATACAAGGCTGATATCTATAGCTTTGGAATGCTTTTGATGGAAATGGCAAACAAGAG
Source organism: Gastrolobium villosum (assembly GCA_032173675.1). Classification (NCBI taxonomy): domain Eukaryota; kingdom Viridiplantae; phylum Streptophyta; class Magnoliopsida; order Fabales; family Fabaceae; genus Gastrolobium; species Gastrolobium villosum. The sequence goes on from JAVKPL010003290.1 coordinate 158,144, forward strand.
AAAAAACTTGAACAAACAAGCAGAGAATTCAAGTGAACTTTTCTTTCCCCTTTGGATTCATGACCAATTAAGCAGAGAAAACGAGATGGAAATGGAAGATATTACCAATGAAAAGATTAATGAGGCAAAAAAGATGTTCATAATTGCATTATGGTGTATACAATTAAAACCAAGTGATCGTTCTTCAATGAACAAAGTAGTAGAGATGCTGGAAGGAGAACTTGAGAACATTGATATGCCACCGAAACCTTCCTTATATCCATACGAAATGATTCAAGAGGATCTCACAACCAACTCAGACCAAACTCTTTGTGATGATTCTATTGGTTCTACAAGTTATATTGAGTGAGGAAAGTTCTATTCATACTTTATACAGTTAATCTGCTTCATAATTGTAATGAATTTGGTTTTACATGTTTTCTTGCCAAATGCACAACATAAATTCATGGTTACTTCAGTTGAGATTTTATCTTTAGATGTTAATGTAAAGAAACTTGTGATACACCACCCCAAAAGCTAGCTCTAAGGGTGGGAGTGCCCAAGGCCTTATAAAGGCCACATTAGTTGCCCATACAACCAATGTGGGACTATATATCTCAACACGCCCCCTCACACGAGAGCCCACTGGGCTGGGCTTGAAGGGTGGACAACATACAAGTCCACCTACATGTGGAAATTCCACTACAAAGAAAGTGGGAGGCAGTGAGATTTCGAAACCTCTGATAGTGTGTAAAGAACCTTGGGATACACCACCCCAAAAGTTAGATCTAAGGGTGGGAGTGCTCAAGGCCTTATAAAGGCCACATTAGTTGCCCATACAACCAATGTGGGACTATATATCTCAACACTTAACATGCATCAAACACAACCTTAATGTTCACAAAACATGTGATATTCCCTTGTGATTTTTCTTTCATTTTTCTCTTCATTCTTGGAAGTTATGTAGAATTTTACTTTCCTTTAATTGTTGCATAACATTTTGGAGTAAGAGAGTTTATTATATTATTGGAAGTTATGTAGCATTTCACTTTACTTTTATTGGTGGAGAGTAATATAGAGAGGGAGACGTTGTTAAATTCTAAGTCAGAGCATGTATCTTCTTAGATAGGATTTACTTATAGATGGCTTAACAGTTAAAGACCAAAAATAGAAATCAATCTAAAATTCTCTTAACAATTATTCCACCGTGTTAATTTGGATTCTATCGTTTGAGGTGTTAAAATTCTCTTAACAATTATTATAAAATTCTAAAACTCTCTTAAAATTCTCTTACAGATAGGATTTTTCCACCGTGTTAATTTGGTATCTATTGTTTGAGGTGTTAAAATTCTCTTAACAATTATTATAAATAATCAATTCAATCTAAAAACTTAAATGGGTAAGTGATAATTACATATTGACGCTTTTACATTAATATCTCCAACATATCCTCCTACAAGAGCACTTGGTTTGAACTATGTATGATGCACAAATCTAATTATTATTCTTAACCTTGATTTTAATTACTTATTATTTTTTTTTATTTTTTTGGTATCCTGATTTTAATTACTTTTTAATCATTGCTTTCATCTACTCTCCTTGTTCTATTTCAGTGTTTGTTAAACATGCCCCAGCTATTTGTTTTGTTATAGGCTATGGCTAGCTATTAGACTTTCTACGAGTCTCTCTTTTGCATCACAATGCATTGAAGGATCTCTTAGTATTTTGTTACTGATTTAAATCTTGCACTAGGTATAATTTTGTTGTTTTTCTCAAAGAAACTAAAATTGAAAGTGAAATAGCTCATATTTGACATGAATTTTAATTTGGTAGACTTCCAAAATTGTTAATTAATGTACATATTTTGAGCACATAAGACATCGAATAACTTATTTTACTAATGGGTTTTATAATTCTTATTCAACATGAGAATTATAATTTTTCTACACACCCTTCGATTTTCATGCTGACATGGGTCCTACATATAATTTTTTCTAACACATGGGTCCCACATGCTTTTTATCTCTACAACATGAGATTTCAATTCTCCTTCAACATGAGAATTATAAAACCCTTTCCTAATATCCCAACATTTCAGCTAATATTGAAAGTTACATTAAAAAGTTTCCTTAAGCTACCCCTGCGCGCCATATTTTGCTAAGATGACCTTAACCCAAAGTTCATCTAGTTTTTGGAGATACTCTATGTTACCTTGTGCATGAAGGCTTGGTTTTGAATATGCAGTTTCCTCAATCCCAGGCCTTCGAGTTCGCGGGGCTTGCTGACATGATCCCAATCAACTAAGTGCACCCTCTCCTTATCTCGTTGGTTGTTATTGGTTTGTAGTGCAAAAATTTGTGTTGTTGGTTAGGGTGATATCAATGAAAACACTAAATTGCATAAAATAGAATGTAATCACACAAAAATCAGAATGTAATATGCAAGGTATAAAAATTGCAGAAAAATCAAACCCGAGTTCAGTAATTTTGCTCCTTCCACGGTATCTAAAGTTCGTGAACAAATGTTCATAGGATGAAAGGGTTACCTTTATTTCGATGGCGGCACAACTAGAAAAAACAACACTGCCAGACACAACGAACATTTGATCATTAGACAGTATATGAGGATTAATTTTGGCACAGTACTATTGGTAAGGAGTCATGAAAAAACTGGTTGTTTGAGTTATAGACACTGGTATTTATAGAGATGAATGATCAAGCTGAAGAGACACACTATTCCGAAATGAAGAGATGCAACTATTCACAAACGAAAAGATGCTTTTGTTTGCAAACGAAGAGGCGCGACTTTTCGCAAATGAAAAGGCGCTACTGTTCGCAAACAAAGAGGCACAATTGTTCGCAAACGAAAAGATGTGATTCTTCCATCTTCTTATTCATAATCATTTATACAACATTGGTCACCCCAAATAAAGTACTTCATCTGCATTCTTTCAATGTGTTCGCAGAAGGTGGTTGGCAGCATCCTAGACGAGATTGCGGAGATAACCTATTGGGCTAGAGTGACTTTTCCCGCCAAGGAGAGGTACTTGCTTTTCCACCCATCTAATTGTTACGATCTAGTTGTAAGATATGGAATTTGAAATCCTGTGTCGGAAATATAAAGTTCTGGTGTGGAGTTTATATGAACTTTGAACTCTAGCTTTTGAGTTGAAGTTTTTCCAAGATTTGTATGATTAACCTTCCTTGTACACATCTTGATAATAGTTTCGGGTTGTTAGACCTCTCCTCCCAACCCTTATGGGCTTCGAGGTTCCATTCGCAACCTCATCTCGCATTTGGATAAGCACCGGATGATTAGATTCATCTTGGACAATATCATGAGAGAAGCCGTGGCGGATCTAGGAATTTTTTCTGTGGGGGCTAAAAATCAAATATTTATTTTATCTTCTAACATAATATATGGGAGGCCAAAATACGAATAATTAAATATTTGTGCCTGTTTGAATCCTCTCTTTTTTAAGCTAGAAGCTACTTGTAAGCATAAACTAGGCCAAACATGTTTTGAGAAAAGTTCTTATAATGAAAAACTCTTTTTTTTATAAAAGAAAAATGCCGAAGGCTAAAAGTTCCTGGGAGAAAAAAAATTTAAGCTCTTATTTTTTTTTCTTGAATTATGTGTTTTTTTTAATGAAGAGTTATAAAGATAGATATAGAGATAATTTTCTTAAAATATGTGGTTTTTAATAACTTTTAAACTAACTTTTTTTTGTAATTATCAAACATTTTTTAACTTTTTTTTTAAACTCTTTTTTCTAGCTTTAACTTATAAGTAGATTCAAACTTAAAAATAAAAGTATTCAAACAAGCTCTTAGAGTGATTTGTAAAAAAAAAAAAAAATTGTAGACAGATCTTTCCCCATAATTTAATACTAATTCTATATGCTAACTGACTGCGCCAACAAGAATTTGAACTGCACTCTTTCTTATTGTTTTTTTTTATTTTGTTCATTTCGTTAACTTTCGTTAGGGAGAGTCATAAGCAAGTTTCAATAGATATAGGAAGAATATAACAACAAATTCTGCGAGGGAGAAAACTACTTCACATTAATGGAGAGGAAAAATGGAGGTTTCTTGCATTATACTTATGTTAAAAAAATTTCTTCAAATCTTAGGGTGCGGCCGCCCACCGTAATCCGCCTGGGTCCGCACTTGGAGAGAAAGAGATGAAGTATGCTAGAGAAAAGATTCATATATGATATGCTTCTTGTAATTTTAGGATGGGCGAATGGTTACATTCGTAAGCAGAGCACAACGAGTGTTTAAGAGAATTTTGGAGGCACAAAGTACTTAAGAACGCAAAAGAACATAATGATTGTTATGTCTCTTTGCATCTTACAAAGAAAACACCACATGCTTCTAAGTACGAGCGTGCTTCAGTCTCAATCTATGAAGCACCGACACTTCAAAAATCCTGGTGTGTCGTGTTCGACACTCCCCGACACTCTCGGACACTCCAACACGAGTTATAGAAATTCAAAAAATGTTTAAAGGTTGCATCACACGTTGAGTTTTTAGTTCCAACTATTAGATTCGTTGGATTAAGATTACTATTTTATTGAGTTTAATATAAATATTTAAGATATCTTATGTTTCTTTGCAAAATTTATAAATATTATCAGTTTAGATACATTTTTTTGTTAAAATATTGAATATTAAATATAATATACACTAAATAAATTAAAAATATTATTTAATATCAAAACGTGTCCTATCGTGTCGAAATCTAATATTTTTTAGAATTAACGTGTCGGAGTGTCGTGTCGTATCGTATCATGTCTCGTGTCCCTTATCAGTATCGGTTCTACATAGCTCTGACTATTATGCCTTCGATATCTGCTTATGTTGACTATTGTTTTGCTGTACTTTATTACTATTTGATTATTAATAATAGTCATAAGCAACTTCAAATTAAGCATATAACAACATCGCCTATCTTTGATTTGTTATATTTAAACGTAACTGATAATTAATTTTAATTATTATGTCAATTATTTGATGTCAAATTATAAGAGATATCTAATAAGTTCTCTAGAAAAGGATATTAGTCAATATACATTGAAATTAATTCAAATATTACCTAAATTAAATACAATATAAAACATTAACAACTAATTTTGATTTTGAAATTCTAAACCTATGCATCATTATAATTGAATGAGTTAACAATAAAATATTTTTTTTTGTTAAATGACTTTCACAAACAAAAAAAGCATTGAAGTGTAAGGCATATTCTCACAAAATATACCTTTTGCTTCAAGGCTTGTTTTCATTTATTCAAATTAAAAAATAAGCTAAAATGTCTCGTTCGTTTCAATTTTTTTAAGGGGCGGGGGGGAAGGGTTTCAAAATTTCGGGACGAAGCCCAACATTCCATGTACATATTTGCAAGCTATATAGATATACAATATGAGATCATGTCAAAATATTAAGTAAAAACAGATTTTTTTTATTACAATAAAAAAACAAAGTTTGAACTTGATCAGATAAATAGACATCGAGTTAAATCACACATACGGTTGAGCTTGGCCCAATATATAGTTGTTTGGGATTTTGCTGAAATGAGTGTTGTGAGATGCTGAATTCTCGATTGGGATGCTCTAGGAAGTACGGACATTTGTAAAAATAGGAAGAGTCGGGTCTGACACGCTCCGACACGGCGACACTCTCCGACGCGCTCCGACACGGTGTCGGACATGCAGTTGACTTTTTCCGATATGTTGACCATTCCGACACGCGAATTTGACCGTGTCCGACACGGTCAAAAGACATTTTCGTACTTTTTAATTTTTAATTTTTAATTTTTTTTATTTTTTTTAATTTTTTTTAATTTTTTTTAAAAAAATAAAATATATTAATAAAGCTTCCACCTAATAATATCCATTTTATTTTTTTGTCTTTTTTTCCCCTTAAGAAGATAAGAGATCATCTTAGCATCATTGTTGTAAATTCCTATTACGCTCTTGTTGTATCTCATTCTCTCTGATCTCTTTCTCATATGATTTGTTCTCTCTATCTGATATTATATATCTCTCATCCCAGTTTTTATTGTTAAATTATTAAATATTAAATGAAATATACACTATATAAATTAAAAATATTATTTAATATTAAAACGTGTCCCAATGTGTCAAAATCCATAATTTTTTAGGATTGACGTGTCGGAGTGTCGTGTCGTGTCGTGTCACGTGTCGCGTGTCGTGTCGGTGCTACATAGTCTATGACGTTGTGGGATGCTTTGCATGATCTCTTGATTGAGGGAGTTACCTACAAGTAGAGGTGACAACGGGACACGTGACACGATACGACACGCCCCGCCACCAACCCGCCAATTCTAAAAAATGTTAGATTTCGACACGTTAGGACACGTTTTGATATTAAATAATATTTTTAATTTATGTAGTATATATTATATTTAATTCAATAATTTAACAAAAAAATGAATCTAAACCGCATAAATTTTAAAAAAATTAATTAAAATTCAAAAAATAAATTATATTTTATGAATTTTTCTAATATTATTTTATTTTATTTCACACTTCTCTATATTTTTTTAGTCTCAATCTTAAATGTATATTAATATTTGTCAAACATTATTTAGAAACTTATATATAGATAACATTTGTCATGAATAAAATTATTATTCTTTAATTTTTCTAAGAAGTACTAAGATAAAAAAAAAATTGGATATAATTAAAAATTAAGGGATTATGTAATTCTTCCTTATTGGTAAAAAAATTAAAAAAATAAAAAATATATAACATTTGTCATGAATAAAATTATTATTCTTTGATTTTTCTAAGAAGTACTAAGATAAAAAAAAATTATATATCACAAAAAATTAAGGAATAATGAAATACTACTTAATTGTAAAAAAAAATAAAAAGAAATAAAAAATTATAACCCGCCAGGCTCAACCCATATTGCCACCTCTACCTACAATGACACTCAAATTAGTATGATTTATGAGCTTTAGTTAAGATGATCATACATGAGTTTCATGCCTCGATTTATATAGTGATTGGGTGTTCTATTTATGCATTTAATCTAATTGGTGCGCAGAAGTGTGCGAAATATCTATTTGTAGGCTACGCCTAATAGGGGTAGCCAGAACTCAGTGCTTGTCCCAAGCCATTGGCTATTAGGTTGATTGTAAAGTCTTGAGTTATTGATGTCGTGTAAGGACTTAGCTGTTGATGTCGTATGTCACTGTACATGCGAGATGTCATATACATGAGATGACTGCATTTCCTTAGCCTTGAAGTCTTAGTTATTAGGCCCTTTGTACCTTTCATAGACTTTGTATATGTGGGAGATAGGTCCAAATCAGAACTTATGGTTGTGGTGCATCACATAATTATAACTATTACATACGAACAAAACAAACCATATATAGGCCCAGATTATATCCTTTTTGTGTGGAAAATACCAGATTATATACTTTTAACCTGTTAAATAAGTAAATTAGTAAAAATTTATTATTACAAAAAGTAATCCAAGATTAATCAAATTACAAATTGATGCCTCTTTCCTTCTACGGTCCCTCACCAACACCAACCTGTTAAGCGTGCCTCAGATCTTGCTTCAACTGGACGTTAATAATGGTGTCAATGGAGTTAGGTGCATGGAGTTGGGGAGGGTGGAGTAAAATGAAATATTAAAAAGTTGTTGCAATAAAATTAAGGGAAAACATTTTCTCCTTTTAATGGAGAAAATCTTTCTCATGTCAATGACTCATAATACAAGTGGGTCCCACCTTGAATTTTTTTTTCTCTCCACTATTTTGTAGGCCCCACTTGTATTATGAGTCATTAACATGAGAAAAAAAATTTCCTTTAAAAGGAGAAAATATTTTCCCTAACATTAAATAAGACAATGACATCAATATAGTATGACAAAAACTTGCTAAATGTAGTATCACAAAACTTACTACACTAGCTAGGTATTCTTTTCCTGTGCACAGGTGCGTGGACCCACTTTCTTGGTGCTCCACCTATTGCATTAAACAACTACACACCTCTAAGTCCACTTTTATTGACTCAGAACATAACGTATATGAATAGAAGCATAAGTTTCCCAAAGAAGAAGCTTTTATTTTGCCAATGATATTTAACTTGAACAACTTCACATGCATCCCCTTTTCCCATTAAGGTTCCATCCAGCATATTAACTTCGACAATCAGATAGCATTGTCTATATTTTTATTTTTATTTTGTAAATAAAGAGGGGTCAAGCCCCAAAAACAAAAGAAAATTACAACTCAGTAATTATCAAGCTACACATATTTCTAGCATTGTCTATATTAATGGACATAAAAAACCAATAGATTTTTTTTTTAATTATTCAAATCTTACATTAATTGTAATTATTTTTCGAAGAGTTTTTCTTCTATCACAGAATATAAAATTATATCAGACAAAACATACAAGATATTTTTGAAATTTTTCTTCTCACTTGCAAGAATTTTCCAAATATATTATTTTTTTCTCCAAATTCTAATATTATGTCATTTAGGGTTGCGAGAAATAATTTTATTTCATATGACAAGAGACATGTTGACCCTATTTTTATATGCTTACTATTTATTTTATTTTAGTTCATTAAACATATAGTATTGATTATTGAACATACCAACCAATACAAAAGGGAGGATTTCAATTTTCATTTAATATGAGAAATATAAAACCCTAAACATATATAGAATAATAAACATAGAAGAATGGTGTCAAGGAACATCCTCCTTTTTATAAGTATATTCTATCAATGTGGGATACACCCTCTCACTTTTTGCAAATCTAATTAACTTGCGAAACAAACGGGTAAAATGCTTAATAAGTTGATATAAAAAGTCATTTTAAAAGAAATTAAATTTGCTGATAAAGTGGAAAAAATATGGATATACCCATCCCTAAATTTTTGTGAACTAAGATCATGATATATTTTAAATTAAATTAATGGTAGATACAAATTTATTTACGTACTTTAGATACAAGGCTCATTTTAAAGGAATATTTGTACGAAGTTGTGATTTAAGATCAACTCTAAATGAAGATGGGAATAGAGCATTTTGATACGTCCATGGCTTTACGGAAGAATTTGTGAGCTTCATAATGCATATGTTGACGTTGTTATTATAGAAGAGATGTCAACTAAGGACATGCCCTTTTTTTAATTAGGAACTGAATTAAGAACGTTCACTATCAAACTTCGTTAGCAGAACTTGGCTTATATTATTCGAAGATTTAAAAATCCAGATTATTTAAAAGACAACGAGATCTTGCAATTACCAGCGTTGAAAGAGTTCAATGGTCACATCATTTGCTTATTTTTAAAAGACACGACTTGTCTTCATCCCTAGTCTTATGTGGGTCAGGCTCACCAAACCATAAGTTAAATTCCAAAGTTGATGCGTCAACTATGTTATATTTTAAATAGGTTGAATATTATTAAAAAAAAGTTTTATAAGAGTTATGTCGTAGGAAAAGTGATTGTGTTATGTTATAGAGATTCATTTTGCGTGCCAGAGTTTTTTTTTTTGCTGCGGACCCCACAAAATGTTGTGAGTGTAGAAAATTGTTTGTGATCATGTTAAATGATAGATGATAAACCCTTAAAAAAATTACTAAATAGATAAACATAAAAAATTTATGCTGCAGCCTAGAAGACTCTAAAAGGTTGGTTATTGACACCTTATCTAAGCTAACGTTATAATTTGAAGGGATTTTGTATAGTATACTTTTAGGGTTTATTATCTATTATTTAACATGATCACATAAAATTTCCTACACACACAATATTTTGTGGGGGCATGCAGCAAAAGAAACTCTGGCACACAAAACGAATCTCTATAATATAACACAATCACTTTTCCTACAACATAACTCTTATAAAATCCATACTTTTATTACAAACTAGATGGTACACCTGCTTCCCACGCTCTATCCTTGTAATAAAATAATACTCTGTGATAAAGTTACATTATCATAACATGAAAATTGAAAAATCGATATGCACTTAATTACACATTTGACAACAAAGTTTCAGCATATATTATTGAGATATGTAGGTCCCACATTGGTTGGATGAACAACTAATGTGGAGTTTATAAGGTTTTGGGCACTCCCACCCTTTGAGTTAGTTTTTGGGGTGGTGTATCCCAAGGTTCTTTCATATATATCTCAACATATATATATATATATATATATATATATATATATATATATATATAGGAATAAGATCCGTTTACAAACTTTTTTTGCAATTACACTAATGTAGGACCGGTCGTACACTGTGTAATTAATGTAGGACCGGTCCTACATAGTGTAGTTTGTAAATAAAATTTTTTTTAAATATAAAAATCATATATATATATATATATATATATATATATATATATATATATATATATATATATAGGTCAGGATCATTTTACACCAGTGTAAGTTACACTCTCAATCTTGTCCGTTGATCCTACTTATATCTAAGGGCTCTAATTTTTAGTAATGTGAGCCATTTTATACAAGTGGATCAATGGTCAAGATGGAGTGTAAGATTTCTAACTCTTACATCGGTGTAAGAATATCCTGCCTCTATATGGGATTGGATCAACTTACAACGGTGTAAGAAAAATAAATCTTATACCAAATCTTAACCGTTGATTTCCGTGCATCCAATGGTTGAGATTTATTGGGAATTAAAAATTAATTAATGAGTGAAACCTAATAAATCTTAACTGTTAGATGCAGAAAATCAATGGTTAAGATTTGGTATAAGACTTATTATTCTTACATTGGTATAAGATGATCCTGCCCATATATATATATATATATATATATATATATATATATATATATGTCAGGATCATTTTACACATGTATAAGTTACACTCTCAATCCATTGATCCCACTTATATCTAAGGGCTCAAATTTTTTAGTAATGTGAACCATTGGATACAAATGGATCAATGGTCAAGATCGAGTGTAAAACTTATAACTCTTACACCGGTGTAAGAATATCCTGCCTATATATATATATATATATATATATATATATATATATATATAGGATATTTTTATATCAGTGTAAGAGTTATAAGTCTTATCTTGACCATTGATCCACTTGTATCCAATGGCTCACATTACTAAATAATTTGAGCCCTCAAATATAAGTGGAATCAGTAGACAAGATTGAGAGTACAACTTACACTGCTGTAAAATGATCCTAATCCTATATATATGTGTTGGTTTGGGGGGGGGGGGGGGGGGGGGGGGGGGGGGGGGGGGGGGGGGGGGGGGGGGAGTTAATTGTCAACAATCAACATAAATGAGCACTACTTTTGCTACGGGTACATGGGATAACTGTGTTAAGTAGCTTTCTACTTTCCCATACGCGTTAAATGAAATAGTGTTTTCACCCTCAAAAGATACAGATACATCACTGAAACAGGTTTCCGAAACTAACCTTTTTTTGGGTACTTTGTTTGGGGTCACAGTACCTGTTCAAACCTCTGGTGTACTTTGTACTCAGCTTTTCCTTTTCATGCATATTTTTGCAGAACTTCATTTGATTTTCTCTACAATTTCTTCTTCTAAGAACACCATAATAATGTTGCAATTATTTCTGACGTGACTTACAACAGTGACCCGTGCTAGTGTATCAAAAAATCCCAGCACCAATTCCAGTTTAAGAATATACAAACTTTGGAGAGGCCATTAAACCACAAAACAGAAAGAAAGAAAAACAAAATTATATGAATTTCTTATCAAGTTTGATTATGATATCTAAGATCATGATATATTTTCTCATTGATATAATTAGTCTAACTTATCATAAAATATACATATAGAAAGAATGTATAAGTGGTTAAGATATCATATGATATATATTTTCTAGTATATTCAAACATGAAAATAAACAAAACTATTAAATAAAAAAGTACTCTATAATGACCTCAAACATATTCAAAATATTCTTAAACTACAATCAATGAACTGAAAATTGTATGATACACTAGCACGAATCACTGTTGCATATCACATGAATTTCAAATAGAAGAGATAAACAAAGATGACCCAGTTTCCATTGAAGCTGCAAAAAAAAAAAGTGATGAAAGAAAAAGAAAAGGTATGAGAAGAAAGTGGTAGTTGTGTTTGTACTACAGAACTAGTTTGGTTTGAGTGCTTATTATAGGAAGCAAATATCAGAATAGATCTGTAGTTTGGAGTTCTTTAATTTCTACTCGTTGAACATGCAAATTGTACCTCAGCCGTTGATTGAAAAATTGTACACGTGTTAAGAATCAAGGACAATGTACGAGATAATCATAAGAATCTTGAATTGCGGGGTTCCCGTGCTCAAATTGTTTAATACTTTTTGTTTTTTGGTTTTAATTATATATATTAAGATATTTAAATATCTATTAAATATAATTACTAAACGATAACTCAATTAGAGTGTAGGTGTCCTTTAAAAGAGATAAATACCGGATTTTTATTACTCTTTTTTTCATTTAGAAATTTACATGTTATTGATAAAAGAAAGAATAAAAACTAGTTCAGTCAAAATTTTAATTTATTTATACGTACGTAGCTAAATCCATGACACAAACCAAAATTAGTTACACGTGTGAATGAACTATACATATATGATATTAAAATCTTCCCTCTGATCGACTTTTTTATCATTTCATTTTCTCTCATCCACTTTTTTTTTTTCTCTCTCTTTAGGTATGCAAATCTCGCCGTCTTAGCCATTTGTGCCTAATTGATTTATTTTGATAATTCTCTCAATTTCGATGGACGAATTATGTTATAACAAGGGAAGAGGATAGGGCTATAGCCAAAACACAAAAAGAATATGTCCTTAATGAAATTATGGAATCAAAATAATTTGGCTATGGAATTTAACCAAAAAAAAAAAAACCAACCACAAAGAAGACATAGTGAAAAGAAAAGGACGAACGAACTCACCATCATTATAAAAATGGAGCCAACAACAAAGTTGGTGTGAAGTTCATCAATGGGCAAGCACGGATCACAAGCTAAAACCACAATCCATCTTACGATTTCACAGTCCCATTTTTTTTTTGGTTACAGAAAGGGGCAATGCCCCACAAAACAAAAGAACAGCAAACAAGAAGGAAGGAAAAAAACAGAACAAGAAACAGCAGAAAACAAAACATCAAACACTAGCAGAAAGCCAGGAACAAGCATCATCCTGTATTTCTCTTAGCAGCCACCTTATTCAGACCCGGATCCAAAAGATCAACAGCAAGAAGATTTAACAGATCGCTGTGAGGGGAAGAGATTGATTTGAGCCCAAAGGAATCATCCAAAGCCTTCTTCGCAATCCAATCCGCACAGGTGTTGTTATTCCTAGGAATTTTATTCAATAAGACAGTCCACTCTTTCATTAAAAAGACTCGAATCTTAGCTACCAATGACAGCTTTCGAGTATCATTACCATGATTGGTAAGAACACACAGTCCCATTTTACATCACACATATATAGTCAGGGCTTTTCCTTTCTCTATCTCTCTTTTTTCTCAATTTAATATTTATGTATTGTCGTAAAATGTCTTTTGTTTTCTCTTTTTAATAAAAGCTGCATATGAATTATAGTAGTTACATTCCATCATTCATGTGATGAAATCAAATGATTATGGCGCAAGGGTGGAGAGAAAAAGTTATCAAACTTAGAGAGAAGATGAGAGGGAATGAAATGATAAAAAATTAGAATTATAAGGATTGATTGTAAGTCATTGAATTTAATTTTGATCCAACAAAGATTAATTGATTGTAAGGGTGATAATTTCTTTTAATCATAAATATAACCCCACCCATATTCTACTAGTCATATACTAAACAAAGTGACACATTTGTTAACACTTAGATAAGTAATTTATATATTTTTTTAATCTAATAACTATGTTTGTGTGGTGTCAAAAATTCTCACTTTTTTTTAAGTAAATAACATTGGTCTTGCCGAAACCTAAATGAAAAAGTTTGCTAAAAAATATCCAAATCCCGAGCTACATCGCCTACATTATTTTATTCCCACGAGATCAAGTAACTGATTATCTTTTTATATACTCTTGTACGATTACACTAATGATTTAATAAAATTATTACTTTTGCCAAAAATATATATAAAAAATTATATATGGGGCCGGGTTGGAGAGAGTGCACATAATAGTTCAAAAAGAAGCTCTATTTTATTTTATTTTTTTGATAAACGAAGCTCTATTTTATTTAAAAAAAATTAAACATTATATTTCTGACACATTTTATATAATAAAAAGTAGAATCATTTTTTTGAAAACTGGCTGATGTGTCATTCTCTTTGTGTTCACACTTGAAATCACTTTAAATATTTTCTTTTTTAGTAACTTTTCAAATTTGAATTTTTTATTTGATAAGTGTAAAAAGAGTTCAGCATTCTTTATTGTGCAAACAATTGTATAAAATTGTTAAACCCATAAATAATACTAATTATTAGTCTATTAGGATGAATTAGTATACCTAATAGGATTAAATAATTTTTTTGTGTGTAAAAGCGAACCAAAAAATTATTTTGTAAAAGACATTAAAAATAAGTTTAAAAAATCTTCTTATTTCGTATATAAATATGACGTGTTACTGTATGTTTTGTTTGGTAATCAGCTTTTGTGCACATATTCCTTGTGTTCTCTGTTTGTTTATCTTCTTCATATTCTCAAGCTGTTCTTCTGTATTATCTAATATACCATTTGTTATGTACGCTAGATATGATTTTATAAAGGATCTTAATTCTTCTAAGGAGGGGTTGAGGATTAAGGTTAGGGTGGTTAGGACTTCGAAGGTTCCTAATTTTTATCGAAAAGACTTTGATGACAATGTAGAGATGGTTCTATGAGATAAACATGTAATACTTTTGATTTTTTTTTGGCATATCTGCTGATATATGATATGATTTGGTTTTCGTTAATATATGAATCTATGCATTTTGTAGGGTGGAAGGATCCAAACTACTATGAAACGTTCTTTACAGGTGTGCGAACACGACAAGTATACCGGTCGTACAAGTAATAAAATGATGAGTAAATTATCGCTCCCACGAGGACTAAAGTTAAGCAATAATTCACCGCTTTTATCTAAGTTAGACAATTCAAAAGTAATTTCAACGGGTAACCAACATTTAATTAAAAGTTCAATTAAAGATGCAGACTAAAGAAATTGATTTAAAAGATAAACTTGAAATTATGAATAAAAATGCAGTTAGGTTTACTTCACCTCCGATCTCCCTTAATTGGTTTAATTCAATTCAATAATATTATATCTCAATTGTTTCAAACAATTCATCATCTAACAATTAATTTGTTAAATCCTAATGTCTTAGTTCTTTAAGCTTTTAACCCAATCAAGATCCTAATATCTTAGAAATCCCTTTTAGATTAAGCCTTAAGCGATATGAATTATAAAAGTTTGCAATTTCAACAAGCCTATATCTAGATCATGCAAGAATTGGTGTTCTATCCCTATCTAGATCAAGATCCCAATATGTCTATTCTGAACCCTAACCCTCTTTATCCCTATATAATTGACCATATCATACAAGGATTTAAACATGCAAATCAAGGTAAACACAAACAATTTGAGATAGTTTATTAATGAAAATAATTAAACTAAAACAAAAATTCACGTCGGATCCATATCCTTAACTACAAAGAGAAATTAGCCAGACATATCTGGCTTAAACAAAACAAGAAAAGAAATTAAAATAGATGAAGTGAGTAGAATAATAATAATAATGGTTGATTGCCACTGCAAAGCTTTAATATTTCTTTAATCTTCGTCTTGAACTCTGAGAAATAGGATTCTCCTCTGGTCTCTGAGTTTCCTCTTTCAAGATATGCCAGAATTTTATTTCTGTTTCTAATAATTGCGTTTTAATTTCCGTAAGGTCTTAGATGGATTCTTCACTAAAATCTTCAAAATCTTTCATTAAATCCTTAAAATCTTCCTTTTATATTTAAAAGAAAATTTTCCTTAAAAATACTAAAGATAGTATCCAATAAGATTTTCAATCAATTATATAATTCAAAAATCCAAAACAAATCCACTTGAGCCTTCCAATTTATCTTTTTATTAAGATAAAAATTCCTGCAAATTATAAGAATTTTTATGAGAATAAAATAACACTTTAATTACAATACTCATCTTTTAATTATTTTTAAATCAATTTCATCCTCATATTAACCCATAATACACAATAAATTGGAGACACATTAAACAAAGATTGCAACAAAAATAAAATGATAATACCAATAACAGAGATTAGAGTGTGAGTAAATATCTCAATACAGTACTAAAGGAAAAAAATAAAAAAATAATAAAAAATAGAAAATTGATTGGGTTGCCTCACAATTAGCGCTTGTTTAACGTCACGAGTCTGACGTACCCCTTGTGACTATGGAGGCTAGTAGCTCGAGCTCAGGGATGATATGCACAAAACTGCTCGAACGCCTTAACAATACCCCAAGCATTAGGATGAAGTTGACTCGGAGCTATGTAAAAGTGATTCAGGATGTCCATCTGGAACTCGGTGAAAGGAAACTTGATACCGAGTTGAGTAACCATATCTCGGTAAAATAAAAAAAAACAAGGTTCATCATAATTTTCCCCAGAGAACATTGGTTCGTCTTCACGTGGGGGAGCTATATCAAAATTTTCTAACTTCCCAACCGAGAGACCAGCCACGTTGTCCTCACTCATCTCGGACGTAGTGTTTAAAACTTCGTAAGTTAAACAGGGAAACTGGGATACTAAGGAGGCTGGAGGTGACTCAGAATATGACTCAGTAGAACCTGAATCCTCTGGGGGAGATGCCATAAATACCTAAAATAATAAAATAACTTAATCAGAAGGACAGAATGAGCATACCTGAATCAAAAATGCTACTAGATGAAGAATCAGTAGAAGACGAAGAAGTCGATATATCCGAGATCGTGATTGGGTCATCTACCTCACAGATGCAGAGGTAGATCCCAGAACATCTCCATCCGGTAGCTAGCCAAAGTAGACTCGGCCAAAGAGTCACACCCTTGCTCAATGAGTTTGGAGCTCAGAAAGACACAAGAATAACAAGGAACAATTTTCTGGATAGGAGAAGACTGCGGGATATCCTGGATGATTGATGGAGGACCAGGGTGTGTTAAAAGCGAACTACTGGAGGGCTTAGAACCGGTTTGGGGAAAATGCTTGGGAATACGTCTTCTTACAGAAAGACGGCTCCTACCCCAGGTGGACGAACCTCTACCCCAGCTCTGCCCTAATTCTCTATTGGACAACCCGGATCTCCTCTGGGATCTACCACCATGGTAACCACGAAGCATAGCTTCACGTTTTTCCTCTTCAGTCCTTGGAATCCCCCACAGCCATAAATGAGCACCAGGGGGAATCTTTTTCTAAAAGTCGGAATCTTCCTCCTTCTTCCCCTCACAATGCAGAACTGAAGAAGGAGGTTTTCACCCCCTTATTTTGTTACAGTTCCAAAAGACACTAAGTTTTAAAGGAACCAAAGAAAAGCAACAAATAGAGGGTGACACACACACTAAAATGCCAGAAGCGAAGCAATATTTTTAGAAACACTGGGCATTGGCACACAAGAAGAAAAATCACCCAGCAAACGATTTGCCAGAATAAGGTTCGAAGAACAACAAACTCACAATAGAAATGGCAAATGTCTAAAATGCAGACAACCAAATGCAGATTATTCAGGAAGAAGATAAGGCAAGTGTGAAGGAAAGTGGTAATAGTTGAGTAAAGAAGATGAAGAAGACGAACTCCAAAAATATGTAGAAAAAAACTTGCGGATGCTAGCGCTCAAAGGATTTAGGGCAGAAAATTCTCCAAGGTAGGAAAGTAAAGAATGAAAAGGGGAAAAGATATGTACTTATATAGGCGCAAGCGTAACTGCAACGGTTACGAGTGGCATGAGTTGGGGGCACCAATGCCCTTTCACTTATGAGTGGTAACCACAGCTGTTACGAATGGCAAGGGTCAGGGGCACCACTATCATTTCACTCAAAAAGAAATGACTAGATGCCTGAAATGACACTTCCAATAAATGTGCACGAAACGCGAAAATGGCACAAAATGGCTGTTGCGCACTAATACATGCGACCAGCAGCACTTGTAAGAATGAAATGATTGTTGGCGATAAGTCGGCACATAAAACTCAAGACACGTGTAAACAACAACTTTTGGCTGTGTTACGAGAATGATGCTTGGGGGAAACTCGCCAATTGGATCCCAACAACTCAAGCTCATTCGTTACCCGGTCATAATACGTGAAATATCTTACCGGGTTGATGCTCAACCTGCTGACATAAGGGGCTGAGATAAATCATTTCTGGTCCCAGAAGGAAAGCTACAAACTCAGAACAAGAGCATAAGGGATGAGGCTTGGGGGCAACCCACCAGTTGGATCCCAACTACTCAAGCTCATCCCACTCGACATAGGAGATACGTGAGATATCTCCCCGGGTTGATGCTCAACCCGTCGAGATAAAGGGCAAGAAGAACCCCGGTTGGAAAATCCTTAGATATAAGGAGTATGTATGCAAAGAGGAGTTTACAAAAACTCAAATGCTCCCGGCTCGGCAGGAAACCTGAAACAGAATATAACAAAGTTCACCCCGGCAACGCGGACACCCAGGTAGCCTGGCTGAGAGGCAACTGTTATGGACCCATATAAGGAGCCCATTGGATGATAGGCCTAACAAGAGGCAATCCAAGATTTAAGTCAAGAATAATTATGGATAGTATCCATCAAGGATACTAATCCTAATACGACAGCATAGAAAACAGACCTGGGCCCTCATCAGAGGTACTAAAGGCCCATATCATGTTACCCACAGGTAATCTCAATAAATAAAAGGTAAACCCTAAAGGTACGTTATGCTCTTACTCTTACTGTTATGCTGTCACTGTGCGCACACACACCCCATTGGTGAAAACCGTTATTAGTTCGTTGTGAATAGTGATCTGCTTGGTTCAAGGGTATCTCCTTCATAGATACCTTGGAGAGGGCACAAGATCCAAAATCAATACACCAGTCCATTAGACTGGACATCTCTGTCTCCAAGACAGAACAATAACTTTAAACAATATCAAATTTTTCTAAAAGGATAATCATTAATTAACAATCTTATAAGCCTTATTAAGAGTACTCTTAAACATGGTAAGCGAAATTGAACAACCACGTTTACATTACATTAAGTGACATAAGTAGGAGACAAAAGGAAGTTAAGGCTTTCTTCAACTTTCAATGTTTTTCTTATAGATAAAGATTAATTGGTATTGACATAAGAATATATATTTATTTGACCTAATATTTTTATTTTTACTATAGATAATTTTTTTCTGTCATAATTACATAAAATTAAGTGGGTTCTACTAATTTTTTTTCTCTCTTCTCTTTAAAAGGTTGCCACCATAAATCAATTTAAAATTACAAAAAAATTACCAAATGATGATACTTTTTTGGCGCAAGGGAATGAGCAGGTACGGTTGAAAGTAGGTGTTAGATCCTCTCCAGTGCCATATTTTAGAGAGGTTTAAAGCATTAAAACTGGACCAGCCTCGAACAGAATTGCCTTTTGTGGAGGATAGGTGTGATTTATCTATAAAAAAAAAGTAAAAAAAAAATTAAATATCATTAATGAATCCTCATATTTACAAAATTAACCCTGCGAAAATAAGAAAATCAAAAAATAACTTTTGAGAACATACTTTTTTTCTCTTTTTTTTTCGGTATCCAAGAGAACATCCTTAAATTGTTTTACATTTTTATAACATAAAAATAATTATTGTTTTGGGAATTATTTTTTAAAATAATCCTTTCTAAACATATTTTTTTTTTACTTTTTTATTTTAAAAACTCAAAACTATTTTTAGGAATAAAAATAAAAATCTGATTCTTACACAAAAATTTTAATTTATTATTTTTTTATACCTCATCAAAATTGTACTAAAACAATTTAACCAAGAATCAAAGAATAAATCATATATATATATATATATATATATATATATATATATATTTGGTGAAATAAATCATATATATTTTACTAAAGAATAAAGCACCTATCCCAGCATCAATAATGTGTGTACAAAAAGAAAAATCATGCATAAAAAAAAAAGATAAGATTTTGTTACTACCAATTAATGTTACTATCAATGTATTACTAGTTTGTTTCACCATTAGATCGACTATGTTGATACAACACTTATATTTTCACATTAAATATGAGGAATTATAACCATAAAAAGATAGAAATAAATATAAAGTATTAAATACATGGAGAGCAAAGAAGATTTTTAAAAAATTAAATCAGAACCGTTGGATCAACATAATCGATCGAAAGGTGGAACAAACTGGCAATAACATTGATACTAACAATAGTTGATAGCAACAATATCCTATCAAAAAAAATATAAAAGAATGAAAAAAAAAATCATATATATATATATATATATATATATATATATATATATATATATATATATATATATGTATGGGATAGGATATTCGTAGACGGGTGTAAGAGTTAGAAGTCTTATACTCAATCTTGATCATTGACCCACTTGTATCCAATGACTCACATTACTAAAAAATCTGAACCCTTAGATATATGTGAGATTAACGAATAAGATTAAGATCAGTGTAACTTACACTGGTGTAAAATGATCTAACCCTATATACATACATATATATATATATATATATACACACACAAAAAATTAAAAATTCAGTTACTAGACTGTCCAATGAATGAACTCTAACTATATTCTCCGGCAAGAATATAGTGCAAAAATATTACAATGGTGTTCTTCAATAAATGTGTTCTCCCGGGAGAACATAGCCCAATATATATATATATATATATATATAACTGTGTTCTCGCTACAAGAATATAGTGCACTGGTTATATATACCAATTAATTAATTATTTTTGCATCCAGTCACTGTACACTTATCAAGCCCAAATATATATATATATGGGGAAATCATTTCTACAGCTGCCGTAGATAAGCTTATCTCCGACTAATTAAAATTACGTCTTTTCTGTCTAAAAATTAAACAAAAAAAAACCATCGTTTTCTAAGATTCAACGACAGAACAACCAGCAACTTTCGATTCCCAAACTCGTCGAGAGCAGATACCTTCTTCTCCTTTGCTACCTGTGTTCTTTCCGTCGTGCGCCCATGCTCCACCACCGGTGGGTAGAAATTTGTTGATATCATTTTGTTACAGTTCGCCAGTGCCCTAATTTATCATGTTTGTCAATTCGCTGAACAATCATGTTATTTTAATTTATTTCGGAATTCACTTATTTATTTGCTTTTCTTAATCACTGGTTTATTTGTTTGTCAATTCTGCTCTGGCACACACTCTCGGCAAGGTATCTTAAATTAGCTGCATGTTTCGTTGTTGATGCGTTCCTCTTGCATGTGGTTCTTGATAATGAATATGGCTTTGTTTTTATCTGTCTAAAATTAACCGCCTGGTGGCTTGCATGTGTATGAAAGGAGAGGCTAGAGAGAATTTGGAGAAAATGTGAAATTGCTCACTACTGTGAAGGGTACCAAGGGAAGAGTTTGTTGGAAAAGAGTGGAAAGACTGTAACAATTGAGACAGCTTTCACATGTTAAGTGGAGAATAGAATTTGGTAGGATACTAGAATTGTGGGGTGAAAATATAGAGGGGGAAGAAGGGCAAGAATTGAGTGAGGAGGACAGGTTCGAGTGGTATGTGTATTTGTTCAACTTTAGAATCTCCATTGTTATCTTCTTGTTTTTTCCTTCTGCATTTTAGTTTTAACAGATGGCTACATCTGCTTGTAAGGAAGGAGTTTGGTCTCCTCCTATTTTCAATCCTAATTTTCAGTTCTTATCAGATAGTCTAGGTTAAGTTGTACCTTTTCCTTTCCTGAAAATATTAGCCGGATTATTACATATTCCAGAATGAACTTGAGGCTGCAAAATCTGAGATTCAGGAATGGCACTCTTCATTTCAAAATGAAACTTGCATACCTTCTGGGACCACTGCAGGTTAGTTTATATTTTTATTTTTATTTTTTTGCAAGTGACATGTGTATTAATTAGTGAAGATCTAGTTCTGTTTACTAGTACTTTCTGTGTTTTAAGTATATATTATATAACTGAGCAATTATTTTCTCTTTTTACTTTCTAGCACCCAAATTTGTGATTAATTATCTTCAAGCTCTAAAATCATCTGAAGAGTCTTTAAGAAAGCAGGTTTAGAATCTAATCTTCCATTTTCAAAATGATTCATTATACATTGATCATATTTCATTGATCCCTTTCGCTTTTATATTGGTTATTAGCTCGAAAAGGGAAAGAAAAAGGAAGCTGCATTCATTATCAAGAGCTTTTGCTTGAAGATTTTTTGCAATCTTACTAGTCTTTTTTGTTTTGTTTTACTTCTTGAGATACCTCTTTGACTTGTTGTGCTTTTGTTGCGGTGTGTTTTCAAGGGGGAGGCCAAGATCGAAAAGAACTAGTTGTGGAGCTTGCTCAAATGGAGTAAACTCACTTGTTGACTCACATTGGCATTGTGTCAAAGCAATTACTTTCATTGTAAATAAAAACAAGAGTGGATTTTTTTTCTTTGAAACCCTTTAATCATTTGTAACATTGATACCAAGATAAGCCATCACCTATATTATTATTATCAAGATACTAAGAATTGTCCCTAGAGCAGTCATTTGTTAATTGGTACTGGTGCACCTAGAGCAGTCATTTGTTAACTGTATGTTGATGGCTGTTATAAGATGCTTGTAGATGTTAATTGTGCTGGCCATTTCCATTTTCTTACATATTTTTTATTTAACTAAAATGTTAGTTTCACCTTTTATAAAAAGAAATGTTAGTTTCACCATATACAAATTTTTGTTACCAGAACCAAATTTGTCTTTTAACATTTATTAAATCGCTTTACGATCATATAGATTTAATTAGATTCTTAAATAAATGAAAAATAGGTAATTCTCAATGTTACTTTATAGTATAAGTACTTCTTAAACATTATATCCAAATGCAAAATGTGTTTTGCAAAAATGAAATTCCTTTAAAAAAATAACTTCAAAAAAAAATTAGAGATTGAAATCTATTTGCGCTTCATATGAACGAGACTTTACAGAGGACATGCAATTAATTCTTGTGTATTAAGTTAATCAAATTTATATGTACCTTTGCTGTTAGTCAAAAAAGGCGTTAAAAAAAGCAAGAACTAGCCTTATTCCACAAAAGTGAAACAAGGATAGCTTTGGAGAAACTCGTGCACTTTCAAAAGTTATCTCTACTAGTGATAATACTTGTTAAGTTACAATCTCATATGAGGCCAAAGAGCAAGCACAATGGTCATGATGAAATTAAGTTATAAATAACCACTAGTTTACTTATATGAGATCAAAATGGAAGAGATAGAGATGACCCACTAAAGGAATAAAATATTTCATTACCCACCTAGAGTGAGGTCAGGCACAAAGTGTTCTATGAAGTGTGTAGCTGCCTTATAATTCCAAGGTAGTAGATGGTCATAGTCGAGCTTCACAACCAAAAAATAAAAATACAATAAGAACTGGTAAGCTATTTCCAAAGGTAGAAAACACAATTAGCATGAACTCACAATCTCTGATTTGAGAGTACGATCATATATTATCAGAATAAATAATTATCCTACATCCACAAATTTTAGGTAGCAAAAGTGTTTCTTCCTTCAACTATAACACAATCAACTATAATACAATCTATTTAACATCAGTGCATAGACGTGCAAAGCCTTATGAATTTCACATTTTCTCCAATTTCTCTCTAGCCTCTCCTTTCATACACATGCAAGCCACCAGGCAGTTAATTTTAGACAGATAAAAACAAAGCCATATTCATTATCAAGAACCACATGCAAGAGGAACGCATCAACAACGAAACAGGCGGTTAATTTAAGATACCTTGCTGAGAGTGTGTGCCAAAGCGGAATTGACAAACAAATAAACCAGTGATTAAGAAAAACAAATAAATAAGTAAATTCCTAAATAAATTAAAGTAACATGATTGTTCAGCGAAATGACAAACATGATAGATTAGGGCACTGACGAACTGTAAAATAATGATATCAAAAATTTTCTAGCATGGGCGCACGACGGAAAGAACACAGGTAGCAAAGGAGAAGAAGGTCTCTACTCTCGACGAGTTTGGGAATCGATAGTTGCTGGTTGTTCTGTCGTTGAATCTTAGAAAACGATGTTTTTTTTTTTTTTTAAGACAGAAACGACGTAGTTTTAATTAGTCGGAGATAAACTTATCTACGGCAGCTGTAGAAATGATTTCTCATATATATATATATATATATATAAAGCAGGATCCGTTGACACCGGTGTCAAATTTGAAGTTTGACACCTTATGTGAGAGTCTTTAGATCAAAAAAGATCAACGACTCTGATTTGTAAGCATCTGATACCATTGATCTTTTTTGATCTAACGACTCTCAAATGAGGTGTCAAACTTTAAATTTGACACCGGTGTCAAAAGATTGAGGAAAGATATTCTTATTATCAAAATTCAAAAACTTTTTAGCATTCTCTCTATTTGATCCAATGGTGATTAGATAGGTAGTAAGTTGGTAGTAGAAAATTTTGGTAGTAAGAATATCCCTTCTCCAAAAGATTATGTCGTGATTAAAACTTAGGGAAAGCTACTCCCGTATGCGAATTTCTCAGTTGCTTTGCTTTAAGTTTTTCCTTTTTTTCTATTTCTTCGGCCCATAATTTATATTGGAGACCTTAATTCTTTTTAATTTATTTCTTTTTTTTTTTTGTCGTTGGATAGATGTCGCGATTTTTAGCGAGTATGCATGCTTTTTTTTGCTTTTAATCTCTTCCTTATAATTATTTTGTTGACTTTAATTATATTCTTGATGTAATCAACAGCAACCATAATGTATATCCAACTCTCAAACTTCACAACGGAAGCCAAAATCAGCGCAACACGCGAATAATGGAATAAAACTAGTAGAGATGTACACTACAAGTTTAAATTTTTATAACAATAATTTTAATTTGATAGATAAATATTTAATATATATCTGAAGTAATATTTTTTTAAGAAAAACTTCTAAAGTTTACCAAAAAAAAAAAATCAAAATATTTAAAATATAACTTTTGTTATGAAATAAATTAATCCAAACATGCTGTTAATCCCCAAAGAGGCAGATCCTTTGACACCGGTGTCAAACTTGAATTTTGACACCTCATCTGAGAGCCGTTAGATCAAAACAGATCAATGGTGTCACATGCTTACAAATCAGAATTATTAATCTTTTCTGATCTAACGACTCTCAGAAGAGATATCAAACTTCATATTTGACACCGGTGTCAAAGGATTCTGTCCCTAATCCAAATATTATAAGTTAAATTGTTTGACCTCGGTGAATTAAGAATAGGATTTTGGGCCACCATAATGAAATTATTTTTACATGTATTTTGTCTTTTCATTTGTATGATCTTAAAACAATTGGGCTGATTCATTTTATTTGGGTTGTAAGGATTACGAAGCCCAATTTGAAAACCCAATTCAAAAAGGAAGAATGGGAAAAAGTCTGAAGTAGGGTATGAGCTAAATATTAACGGGTTTGGTTGAAAAAGTACCCAATTTTCATTTTGTAATTAGGATGCTTAAATTTCTGTTTTAATTTCATATCCAGTTTGTTCAATGCTGTTTTTCATGATAAAGTTTTGTGTTTTGGCCAAACATTAGTGGCTTATGGAAGTGTATGATGTTGAGAAACAAATGCTCTGTACTTTGCACTGAGTATGAAATTCCATGAATCTCACTTTAGAAATGAAGGAGGAGCACCATGTAAGGCAGAAACTAGGGCTGTAACGATTCCTTTAAAACTTTTTCAAAATTGTGTAAAGAACTCATGAGAAAGTAATTTTTGGTTGAGAAACCGTAATTTTGAAATTCTTGTGAATGCAAAAAAAAAATATTTGGAAGAATTAGTCTCATCATGACGTGGATATTCTCTCGAATAGGACTATCTCCCGTGGAGGATATATGTGATTTATAAATAAAAGAACAATAGTGTTGAGCTGCTCTAGAATTGTTGAAGGACCAACTTTGAGTTTACCATCCCAAGGACAATTAGGGGAAAGGAAATAAAAAACCAACTCTATTTTTCCAATTTCTTTTAAAAATTTATTTATTCTGTATTGCCATTTAAATTTGATTTTAATTTACGCTTTTGAGATTTGTTTTCTAGTTTTGTTAACAATTAATGTAATCTTATAAAGGTATTTTATGATCCTCTTTTAATTTCGTTTCAATTTAATTTCTTATTCTTCTACAAAAGTTCTTAAAATTTTCAAAGCAATTTATGTTTTCCTTTTAGTAAATTAGCATTAGATTTAAATTTTTGTTTTCTTTACTTTTATGCAATTACAAAAGTCTTGCAATATAAAAGATGTCATGATTCTTGTGGGAACAATCTTTGAATCTTAATACCCCATTTATTATTTGTTAAAATTGTAAGGAAGAAATTGGAGAAAACCGGTAGTTGAGCTTCAAACTTGCCGCTTATTAAAAAAGAAAAAAAGAAAAATTTACATATCGAAGAGTAGATCCAGAACATTGGCCGAATTTATTGTTGGGGAGTATTTGGTGGAGATTTACTTACGGAAAATATGTTTAACACGTTGTATTAGATAATTTTCTTTTATGTACACATAAAAATAAGTGGAATTTGCTTTTTTTATTTTTCTCTCATTTTTTTTAGTGGATCTCATCTATTTTTTTACGTTATAGAGATAAAATTGTCTTAGTCAATACGAGAAACATATTCCTTTGAGACAGTTCATTTAGGCTTTGTTGGGAGTTTGGAGGGAAAGAAAAAGAACGAAATCAGGGGAAGGTAATTGAAGCCTGAAGGGTATTCAATTCACTTGTTTGGGAGTTAAAAAAATTGTAAGGAAGAAATTAGAGGGTTAATGAAATATTTTTACAATTTTAACATTTTTTAAAAATTAATATAATTATTATATTTTATAAATTAAATTAAATTTAAAATTTCTGAACAAAATTGTTTATGTATTTTTTACACTACTAAAAAGGTCATATTTTCGACAAAAATTCTATGTTGCAATCGATAAAAATTCCAACAAAAAAATATTTTTCCGTCAGAATACTTTTCATTGAAAGGCGGCGAAAGTTTTATCCGATGAAATTTTTTACAAATTTTTTTTCTGTCAATACGTTGCAATTGATGTTCTATCCGATGGAAATGTGTTTCTTCAAAAATTTCGACAAAATTTTGTTCCGTCAAAAAGTATGATGAAAATATTTCCGTCGAAATTTTTTGACGGAATTTAGATTCTGTAAAGAATTTTGAAGAAAATTTTTTTATGTCAATTTTTTTGACAGAAATGTTTTTTGTCAAAACTTTTTAGGAAAATTTTCAATAAAAATATGTTTCGTTAAGAATTTTGAGGGCAATGTTCTTCGTCGAAAATTTCGACGAATATGTTATTTTGTCATATATTTTGATGAAATTTAGATTCCGTAAAGGATTTTGATGCAAAAAAAAATTTCATCAGAATTTTGTACAAAAATATTTTTCGTCAGAGATTTTCGCTGGAAATGTGTTCCATTGAAAATTTTGACGGAAATATTTTCCAAAAATAAATTTACGGAATTGTTTTCTGTCGAAAATTTTATATGGAAATACTTTTCCTTGAGAAGTTTGACGAAAATATTTCTGTTTAAAGTTTCAATGGAATTTAGATCTGTCAAAAATTTTGACTGAATTTTTTTCCAAAGAAAAATTTATATCAGTGATTATAGCAAATCTTTTTTCATCTATATTTTTGACGTAATGTGATTTTCGTCAAAAACTTCGTTACTATTTTCAACGAAATATTTTTCGTTGATAAATTATATCGGTATTTGAGACTCTTCTAATAATGTCACATTTAAAAATGATTCATATTTATATAGTTTTCACATTTTATTGCTAAGATTATATAAGTCATTTTTAATATTTCTCCCCTTAAATCCTCCAAATTGGGAGAACTTTAATTTTAAGGATGGAAAGAGTTTTGGAGGGTTTTGCAAAAATCCCCAATTCTCTTCTCCCATTTTTTTAAACTCACATATAAAGGAAGAGATTAATAAAACCCTCTCCTTCTTTTCCTTCCCCCCTAAAAAAGCAACCCTCAAACAAAGCCATAGTGATGCCACTCCTAAGCTCCACCAGAGTCTAGTACACGCTTTTTTTAAAGTTATCAATATTAGTTGATAGGATATGAAAATTGTTATGGACCCGTGTTATGGACCCGGATAAAGACCCACGTAAGTCGGCTTACCTCAGCAACCCGGTAAAAAGGCCACACTAACAGGCCCATCACATCAACCCGGCAGAACTCGGTCCGTTACTCCTGATAAATACCTAAAACGGACCATAATTATGGAGGCATAACGCTCGGTACATTACACCCAGTAACAGCCGACAAGGCTGTAATGGCCCCCGCGCCATTACAGCTCAGCTACACAATTCAAACTATAGGCAGCCCCTATAAATAAGAGGGCTCCTCGATGATACAACACACATGATTCACCACTTTCACCACACTAACACCACAGTCATATTCTTTTCAGTGATCAAGCTAGGTATAGGGATATCTTCTTAATAGATACCCCTAGTCAAGGCTATACGATCCAGAGTGACCAATCAACCTGATAAAAGTTGAACATCTCTGTCCTCAGGACAGAACATTGGCGTCGTCTGTGGGAAATGAACCCACGTCCACGTAATGGTGGTTCACACGAGAAGCAACAGGCAGCCTAATCCACCATTGGAACCGGTTTTGGAGGAAATCAACCAACCCCAAAACCAGAGGGATGATGTTGTGAACCACGATCGCGTCCACATCAGTGAAGATGTATCAGATTCTGCTTCTACTCCTATGAGGCATGAGCAACGTCAGCCAGATACTCGGACGAACCCGTCCATGCCCACCAGAGAATTGGCAGGCAATATTGTCCAATCAACCGATCCAGAATCCCGGCTGGCTCATACAGCTCTTACAGTCGTTCTACAACGCATGACTGAAATGGAGGATCGCACCAATCGTCAACGTCAGCACAATCTTCGCGTGATGCGAGAGGAACATTTACGTGAGATCCGTGACTTAGAACGTCGATTGAGAGGAATCATTGAACCTCGGCAGGATGGTGAACGGAGCCACCCATCTCAACAGAATCAAACCCAACATGAACCCAGTCCTGCCCAAGACGACATCAACATAGCAATAACAGGACAAACCATCACTCCACTTGCTACAAACCCCGTTCCTCCAACAGGAACGGGCATTCCAAGGAGTCAGGACGAAGTGCGTCTCGACAGAGGTAGGCACATAGCTGAACCTGGTTCGTATAAGAGAAGATATAGTAAGGGGCAATACAACAACAGTCCCTTTACAAGCACGATCTTAAATGCTCCCTTCCCCGAAGATTTTGATTCTGCACGCTTGCCAAAGTATGATGGAAGCCAGGACCCACAAGTTCACATCGATGCTTTCGATACCAACATGTACATCAGAGGGATTGATGAACCCCTCATATCCCGGATATTTGCCATTACCTTGACAGGAGCAGCGCAGGCATGGTTTTCCACCCTCCCTGCAAATTCCATCAGCTCCTTCGACGAATTCGGACAGCGTTTCCTCCTTAATTTTGCCACGAGCAAAAAACATCCCAAATCCGAGTTCGCACTCGGCAAAATACGGCAAAACCCTGGGGAGACACTCCAAAAATACCTCAATCGGTTCAAAGATGCTGCCCTACAGGTGCCCAACTTACCAGAGAACGTTCACGTTCATCTCATTGTAGCCGGCTTGGACGGATCTTCCAGACTTGCCAAGTCGGTTTACAAAGACCCTGTAAAAACACTCGAAGAATTCAGAACTCGATCTAAGAAATACTTAGAACTCGAGCAAATGGAGATAGCCAACGCTCAACCAGAAGAAGAAAAATAAATACCTCCGAAGGACAAAAACCCGTTGCCACAACACCGGGATCGGGCCGACTTCTGGAAAAAAGAAAGCAGGCCACGAATTCCCGACTCCCGTGATCAAATGGGGAAATATGACAAATATACACCGCTGAATGCCCCGCGATCACAAATATGGAGAGAAGTGGCCATGACGGAAATGCGAAAGGTAGATAGACCTCGGCCTATATTTAACAGAGGCGGACTAGACAAATCAAAGTACTGTGCATTTCACGATGGACCCGGTCACACCACGGACCAATGTTGGGATCTCCGAGATGCAGTTGAAAAGTTCGTACGAGATGACCGGCTAAGACTGTATGTGATCCAAACACAAGGGGGTAAAAATAACAAAAGAAAGTTTGACAATAGAAAGAGAAACAGGAGCCCGGCTCCGGAAAATAAGACCCCGAAAAATAACACCTCCACGAAAGGTCCCAGCCACGACGAATTCCCGGAGGTAGCTTTTGAATGCAATGTAATAAGTGGAGCCCTAGGGGGTGGCGGTGACACGATGAATGCAAGGCGAAAATATTTAAGGGAAGTCCTCTCCATTAGAGACCACCCTACTTTCAAAGAAACACAACAAGATCCAGATCCTCCTTTGCTATATTTCACAAAGGATGACATGCAAGGGGTCATGCCAGGACACGTTGACGGATTGGTCATCGCGGGAACTCTAGTCAATTGCCGGGTTAGAAAAATCTTCGTTGATGCCGGAAGCAATGCTGATATCATATTATGGGACGCATTCAAAAAAATGCATCTCGATGAGGAAGATCTTCACCCTTGCAGAACAGAGCTAATAGTCTTTAATGGGCAACACACCACTCCCAAAGTATACATAGATCTAAGATTAACATTGGGAACAAAACACGCGTTCAAATCAGAACGCGTGCGGTTCATAGTAGCCGACTTTCCCTCTGAGTATAATATAATCTTAGGTCGACCCACAATACATCAGTGGGACATGATGGTCTCCACCAAGCATCAGAAGATCAAAATGGTGAGTAGTACCAATGAAATTATCACAGTTTGCGGTGATCAGAAGGAATCTCGAGGCTGTTACTTCGACACAATTAAGGAGACAAACCCCCCTCGAATCCATCCAGGAGATAAACACATCCCTGACCTTGCATCCTCACACAAAAGGAAATCAGTCAATGTCGTTGAACTCGACATGAGGGAAGAAACAGTTCCACGACCAGAACCCGACGGAGAATTGGAAGATTTGATCCTAAGAGACGAGCCCGGTCAGTACACACGGATTGGCAAATCTACTGATCCTTCACTTAAGGCAGAGATTGCTAAGTTTCTTAGGAACAACAAGGATGTCTTTGCATGGACCTCGTCGGAAATCCCGGGTATCGACCCACAATTCTGCTGCCATAAACTATCAGTCTACCCAGGATCAGTGCCGATATCCCAAAGGAAAAGGAAGTTAGGACCCGAGCGACAACAAGTTTTGGCAGATCACGTCAAGGAACTCTTGGAGGCAGGCTTCATCCGAGAAATACAATACACAACATGGTTGGCCAATGTAGTGATGGTCAAAAAGCCAAATGGCAAATGGAGGGTCTGTACTGACTACACAGATTTAAACAAGGTCTGCCCCAAACACTCATACCCAATGCCCAACATAGACCAACTGGTGGACAACTCGGCCGGTTTTCAACTCCTATCCTTCATGGACGCATATTCCGGGTACAACCAGATCCCAATGTATCCCGAGGACCAGGAAAAAACTGCCTTTATTGCTGAAAAGGCAAATTACTGTTATAATGTTATGCCATTTGGTTTAAAAAATTCAGGGGCCACATACCAACGAATGATGAACAAGATTTTTGAGGACCAGCTGGGAAAAAATGTCGAGGTCTATATTGATGATATGATTGTCAAATCTTTTTGTGCGACAATGCACATCAAGGATTTGGAACAAACTTTCAACAAACTCAGGGCATATTGTATACGCCTTAACCCAGCCAAATGTGCATTTGGTGTTCCGGCAAGCAAGTTCTTAGGCTTCATGTTAACTCACCGGGGAATCGAAGCAAACCCCGAAAAATGTAGAGCAATTCTGGATATGAGGGAGCCTCAAAATAAAAAGGAGGTACAACAACTGACGGGCAGAATCGCGGCTTTGACACGTTTCCTACCTAAATCGGCAGAAAACGCCCTCCCTTTCTTCAAACTACTGAAAAAGGAAGCGACAGAAGAATGGAACCTGGAATGCCAACAGGCGTTTGCTAAGTTGAAGCAATGCTTATCGACCCCGCCAATACTGACCAAGCCCGAGTTAGGAGATATCCTGACCTTATACTTGGCCGTGGGCGAGGAAGCCGTGAGCGCGGTCCTGATCAAGGAGGTAGAAGGGGACCAAAAACCAATTTACTTCATTAGTAGAGCGCTACAAGGAGCTGAATTACGATACCAAAAACTGGAAAAAGTAGCATATGCACTGCTAGTTACAGCAAGGAGATTGCGACCCTACTTCCAGGGACACCAAATCCGAGTCCGCACTAACCAGCCGGTTAGGCAAGTATTGCACAAACCAGACTTGGCTGGGAGAATGGCCAGTTGGGCAATCGAGCTAAGTGAATTTGATATTAGTTATGAAAGTCGGAAGGCTATTAAATCACAAGCCTTGGCCGACTTCGTAATGGAGATGACGTCACCACACCAAGAACAAGACCAAACCGGCAAAGCTTGGAAAGTCTTTGTAGATGGATCTTCTAACAAAAAAGGGAGTGGCGCCGACGTCATACTCGAAAGCCCAGAAGGGGTAACCATAGAACACTCTTTGAATTTAAGTTTTCCAACATCAAATAACCAAGCCGAGTATGAAGCACTACTAGCCGGGTTGCTACAGGTCAAGGATCACGGAGCCAACCATGTGATAGTATTCACTGATTCCCAGTTAGTTGCATCTCAGATAGAAGGCAAATACCAAGCCAAAGGACCCTTAATGATTAAATACTTGCAGAAGGTAAAAGAGTTGATGGCCAACTTCGACACGGCCCAAATCAAGCATATACCTCGGGAAGAAAACGACCGAGCTGATATATTATCAAAATTGGCCAGTACAAAGAATCCGGGAAACCACAGGACGGTAATACAGCAAAGTCTGCCCAATCCAAGTTGCGTCATGATGATCACAGCTACGACAGATTGGCGGCACCCTATTATCGAATATCTCGAAAAAGGCACGAAGCCGGAAGACGTTCTGGAATCTCGGAAACTCATCCGGGATGCAACGCAGTACACAATGGTGGATGATCAGCTGTTTCGGAAAGGATTGCACACCCCGATGTTAAAGTGTCTTGGCTATCAAGATGTTGATTACGTATTGTCAGAAATCCATGAAGGTATCAACGGGCATCATATGGGTGGCAAAGCACTAGCTCGAAAAGCACTGCGAGCTGGCTACTACTGGCCAACTATGGAGATGGATTCAAAAGAGCATGTGAAAAAATGCGATAGCTGCCAAAAGCACGCCAAGCATATCCTCTCCCCACCAGAGGAAATGAGGTATATATCAGCTCCTTGGCCATTCTTTAAATGGGGAATGGACCTCTTAGGACCCTTCAAAGCAGCTGAGGGGCAACTAAGATGGTTAATTGTGGCAGTAGACTATTTCACAAAGTGGATAGAAGCAGAACCGGTGGCCACTATCACCTCAGCTAGAATCCGAAAATTCTTCGAGAAAAGCATAATTTCCAGGTTCGGAATACCAGCTGAATTGGTCACAGACAATGGAACGCAGTTTGTTGACAAAAACTTCCAACAGTTGATGCAGGACTTTCATGTCAAACACCGATTCGCTTCTGTCGAGCATCCACAGTCGAATGGACAGGCTGAAGCAGCAAACAAGATAATCGTTGAAGGCCTCAGGAAAAGAATGACAGACGCTCAAGGAAGCTGGGTTCAACAGCTACACTTTGTTTTGTGGGGGTATAGAACAAGTACCCAGACATCAACAGGGGAAACTCCTTTCAGATTGACGTACGGTTGTGAGGCTATGATCCCGGTTGAAGTCGGAGAGACCTCCTGGAGACGGATGAATAGTATAACGCAAGGCGAGCAACAGAACAACAGAATGCTCACTACCGAGTTAGACCTCATCGAGGAAACTCGAGTTCTAGCTCATTGTCGAGATATTATAGCCAAACAACAGATGGCGGCCAGGCATGATAAGAAGGTGCGGCCAAGAAGCTTCGAGATCAATGATTTAGTTCTCAGAAGAGCAGATATCGGTAACCGCAATGCAAGAGAAGGCAAATTAGCGGCTAATTGGGATGGCCCTTACCGGGTTAAAAACAAACTCGGAAAAGGTGCATATGTCCTCGAAACAATTGAGGGCAAACCAATTAAAAGAACATGGAATGCGGACAAGCTGAAGACATATTATAGTTGAATAGCCCTCATCTATTATATAATAAAAGTTATCCTCTATTAGGGACTTTATTTAAAAGCCAAATATGCTGGCATTTTTCATGTATTACTCGAACAAATAAATAAATGAGGATTTATTTCTTATTTAAGATCTACTCTTATTTGTTATTAGTATCGAATACAAACCAAGGTATGAGGTGCAATCTGCCAACAACGACCCTGATCAGGTCAAAATTACCTATTACCTTTTGTTTTCAAGAGGGATGGGTAGGTGCCATGATTGCCTCTGCCTTGAAAAAGTTTACACAGACACGTCTTAAATGACGGAATGATCTGTATGCCAGTTTAGTTTGCATAGCAAAACCAAAAAATATGCGTCATAAGTAAATGACAAAATCGGAATCCGTTCAAATATGCTCCAACCTTGGCCAGGTTGTATAAACCAAACTAGCTGATGTAAATCAAAAGTTAGAACATATATATAAAGCCAGGTATAAACCGGCAAATATTCCTTATAGAAAGGCTTTAAAAAAGCCATAAACAAAATTTGCAAAAAGTAAACTAGGACGAAGGGGGAGGACGTATGTTGACCTCTTTGCCCTTCTCCTCCACTGGTCTATCCTCACTAGGGTTGGTCAAATCACAGGGCGGAGATTCTGGAGGACATCCAATGATAACACCATTGCTCACATAAGCTTGAGAATGGATGCCACGGGTGGTAAACTGAAGCCCTGGATTCACAACTCGCAATTGGCTGAGAGCGTTCTCAAACGAACCAGCTATGGCCTTTTCGAGCTCGCTTCGATAAGCTTGGGCAGTACTTTCAGTTTCCTCCAGCTTCGCTTCCAGATTTTCAAATTTCTGTTTGAAATCTGTCAAAGACTTATGATTGA
>JAVKPL010003291.1:0-19181 GCA_032173675.1 Gastrolobium villosum
GTTCACCGCATGGACTGCATCCGAGAGAACGGCACATGCCCGTGCACCGCAGATGTAACATCCCGCATAATTAGTAAAGTACATAAGTACTATATGTTATAGATGTATGTGTAGATTTCGGATTGATGGTTTATGTGTGATGGCTTGCGAATTGTTGATCTTTATCCTTGGATAAGACTAAGGTAAGTATTTAAATTAAATCATAGGAGGATACATATGTAGACATGTGAATTTTATCATATGAGTAATTTGATTGTGTGTTATAGGACCTTAGTGTTCATTGGACTTTGGAAGTGGGCTAGTGTGTGTGGACTTGCCACCTTTAGGCTTGTCTTGTTGGATCCATCATGTTCAGCCCAAAAGTTAACCCACACATAATTCCCTAAGCCTTGTCCAACAAGGTTGTCTTGTGTAGCAAGGAATTTCCACATGGCAAGATGCATTCTTTCCCACATCTTTCTTGCGCAAAAGAGGGTGATTAATACTTAGAAAAAAATCTGCCAATTTCCCTCTTGTTTGACCGCCACTTCACCTTGCTTGTGCATCTTTTGGATTCAACCTCATTGCATGAAAGACACATGTACCATTTAGCATGATTTTAGGCTGCATTCTTCTTCATTTTGGCGCACTTGAAGAGGGCTTGGAGCAGATTTTTATGACACAAAATCTGCATTGAGTGTTGACTTGGAGAATCCCTTTACACCTTCCATCATGAGGCTGAAATGTGCAGATTTTTGCATGCTTTTGGCAGTCCATCATGAGCCAAATCTGCCCCTTGCTTCCACATGCAACCAAAGAAGGATTTTGGGGCTGCAACCTCTCATCCCATGCGCACATAGACTGCATAAATTCAGATTTTTGGCTGCCACATAGTTGTCTTGCTTGTTGACTTAGTAAACCTCCTAGCATGTGCTCTTGATGACACCTCCTCCACTCCACCTTGTGCGCATGGTTTGGTCATTTGTGTGAAAAATTCTGACTTAATAGCACTCATTCAGATCTGAACATATCTCCCTCACCTCCTTGCATGTGCATAGAGTAACTAAGAAGCAAACTCTTGCTTGTTCAAACCTATTGTGCAGTCCCACTGCTACAAACAACCAGATTTCTGCCTTAATGTTGCATCATTGCAACCCCTCCTCACCTTCTTTAAGTATGCGCACAAGAGAGGGGGGCTGTCCTCACTTACATTCAGCCAAGCTCCTCCCCCTCTCCCTCACACTCTAGCTGAACCTACAAGCATCCTTGGAGCAAGAAGACTTTGCTAACTCACCTTCCCTCACCTCTCCAAAACCGTGACCTACACCAAGCAAGTGCAAGCTCTTCTTCTTCTTCTTCCCTCACTGTCCAGCCTTGGTACTCTCTCTTGGAAGCTGTCCAAAGGTGTCCTCCTCACCCTTGATTGCGCATAGATCATCTCCTAGGAAGTGTGGACTTGTTGTTGGTAGAACTAGAAAGGTGTGGTGTGTGACAAGAAGTGTGTGCTACAAGAGGTAAGCCTAGAACTTAGACCCCTTTCATTGTGTAACCATGTGTGTGCTTGAATGTCTCCTTGATTATGTGTGGTTTTGGATTCAAGAATGAGCATGGTAAAAGTAGAATGGTGGAGCTATTTCATGATGATTTGTATACTTAAGTTATGGAATGAAAGTCTCATGGTCATACTTAAGTTAATGCCACTATTTTGAGGAATATATATGCCACTGTTTTTGTATGAATATGCCACTGTTTTGAAGAGAAATATGCCACTGTTTCCCTATGAATGTGCCACTGTTTTGAGGATAAAATGCTCACTGTTTCGGTTCCTCAAGATCACCATTTTGATGCCACTGTTTCTGCACACTTATGCCACTGTTTTAGTGCTCCACATGCCACTGTTTCTGCATAAAATACCCACTGTTTTAGTCCATAATATGCCACTATTTCTGCATAAAATACCCACTGTTTTAGTCCATAATATGCCACTGTTTTATGCATAAAATGCTCACTGTTTTAGTCCATAATGTGCCACTGTTTCTGCATAAAACGCTCATTGTTTTAATGCCACATATGTCACTATTTTGCACCAAAAACACTCACTGTTTTAGTACCTAAGGAGCCACTGTTTCTGCATAAAGAAACCACCCTATTGATGATCAAACCCCACTATTTATGCCACTGTTTCAATGTCCAAAAACCATGATTTATGCTACTGTTTTAATGCTCAAAAATGTACCATTCATGCCACTGTTTTGATGCATAAATATCACCACTAACGCCACTGTTTTGAATGTCCAAATGTACCATTCATGCCACTGTTTTAATGTTCACAAATCACCACTTATGCCACTGTTTTGATGTTCAAATGTCATTGATTAAGTCACTGTTTTAACGTTCAAATGCCACTGTTTCTGCCACTGTTTGATGTCACTGTTTCTGCCACTGTTGAGGTCCAAAGTGCCACTGTTTCTGTTTTAAAATAGTCACTGTTTCTGCTGTATGTTTACTGTTTTCCTGCTGTAAAACGTCACTGTTTCTGTCCACTGTTTTTAAGGAAAATACCACTGTTTTCTGCTCACTGTTTTAAGCACAAACGTCACTGTTTTCTGCTGTAAAAACGCTGCTGTATGCTCACTGTTTTGCTGCTATAAAACACTGCTGTATGCTCACTGTTTTCCACTGTAAGACACTGCTGTATGCTCACTGTTTCTACTGTAAATAGCCACTGTAAATGATTGGTTGTAATTGATTTAGGTGCGCTTAAGAAGTGAGATACTTCGCTGCTGTTTGGTATTATTTAAGGCACGCAAAGGTAAGTGTCATGCGATATTGCCTAATGTGACTATTGACTACTGGTATAAAATTGTGACATGATGCTCCATATTCCGTAAAAGTTTTATGTTCCATTATGATGAAAGGAAACTGCCAAAAATGTGCCGTGATGGCTATATGATTATGAGGTAAAGACGTTATGTGGCAGCATAACGCATATGAAAAGTATATGTGCCGTGATGGCTATATGAAAGGTATATAAGCATGCACCTTACATCATACCGCATTTTTACGCTTTGTGTGTGAAAGCATAGCATGACATGCATGTATCAAGATCATATAGGCCTTGTTTTAGAATAGTTATGTACAGGACCATGTGTTTGAGCAAGCATCATATAGGCATCCCCAAGGTACCGGGGTATGGGACACTTGGCATCAGTCCGCATAGGCCCACAGTTGGAATCCACATGGAGCTCAGGTGCCAAGGGATATTTGATTCCACTGTGAAGTGCGCGCACGACGGTGCTAAAAGCGCAAAGGAAAGGTGTTATATACGCAATATATGAATATGATGAAAAGGAAAAAGGAAAAGGAACAAGGATATGTTGAAGTGACTGTTTATGATTTTGTGCCTAGTTAATACTGTTATATTACTGGTTTTGTTGCCACACTACTGGGATTATTCTCACCCCTTCGGGGCTGCTATTTTCCTAAATGGCAGGAGGTCATAAAAGCACATGAAGACGTGATGTTTGCTGTTGCTTGCTGATGAATGGACTTGTACTGTTGCTGTTTGTTTGATTGGATGACTGTAATGATTAATATTTTGGCACTCTTGGATGACTGTAGACTTTAACATCTCTAATTTATCTTGAAATTTTATGAACAGCGGCTATTTTGGAAAACGTTTGTGAAAGGAATTTTTGAAAGACTTATGTGCTGAAATTTTTACAGTACACCTTACGGGTGGTGTTTTTATGAGCAAACGAACTCTGATTTACTATTATTTTATATGCACGCGAAGCCCCAAACGTGCTCTTTCCAAATCACTTAAAATATTTTTTACCGTCCAAACAGAAGTGATAAGAATTGTAGAAACGCTTTTCGGATTTGAATTTATATTGCTATGAAAATCTTTGTTAGCTCATGTGACGTTAACGACTCTAATCCCGCTTAGCAAACGACTCTCTTGGATGCATACAAGGGAGGGCGTTACACTAATTGGTATCAGAGCAGTTTGGTCCATGGATTTGCTTGTGATTGATTGTATTGATTGTTGATTGTGTTTATCTGCTGATTGACTGTCTAAATGTGCTATAGCTTAAGTATATATTAGCTAGGGTAGTTAGATTGTTTAGACCGTTCTGTGATAAGACTCGGATGCATAGTTAACTTGTCCGAATTGAACCCGAGTACCTACTTGGGACTGCTGCCATGAATAACTTGCGGTGAGCCTGATCAACTCATTTCCTGATATTGTGAGTGCAGAATCATGGCAGGTGGTCGCGGTTCAACTCGGGGAAGGTCTGGCGATGCGGAAGAGGATCTTATCACTACCATTGGGGGACTGGCAACGTTTATTCAGAATATGAGCCAAGAATGGCGCGACCATAGGCAACAGAATCAGAACCCACCCCCACTGCATGACAATGCAGAAGAAATTGCCCGTCGAAGGTTGAAAGACTTCCGCAACTTCCAACCACCTACCTTTGAGGGTGAAGACAACCCCGAGGTTGCAGCGAAGTGGTTGCAGATGATTGAGCATATTTTCGAACGCATGGCATGCCCAGAAGCCCAGAAGACCGATTACGCGTCGTACCAGCTAATGGGAGAAGCTCTAACATGGTGGACTGGTGCGAGGGCTCTGCTGAGAGCTCAGGACGTGGAACTAACATGGGCCGTATTCAGACAAGTATTTTTGGATAAGTATTTTCCTAAGGCAATGAGAAGAATGAAACACACTGAACTGCTGTCACTCAGGCAGGATAACATGACGGTCAATGAGTATATTGCAAAATTTGGGAAGCTGATCGAGTACGCCAACTTTGACCGGAACATTTATGATGAAGAATGGCAGGTGGAGAAGTTCGAAAGCGGATTACATCCGGAAATCCGTAAACTCATCTTGACGACGGCTAATCGTACACTTCCGGAACTCATCAACCAGAGTCGTCAGGCAGAAGGAATCATTAATGAGGCCAAGAACTTGAACAAGCAACCAACCCAATTCCACGGAGGAAACAGAGCAGGCAGGTTCTTCAGGACGGCACCTGGTAGGGGTCGAGGCAGAGGCACGCAGTTGCAGGCGCGGCCTGGAAATTTTAAGAGAAGCAATACTGTTGGTCAATCGTCAACTGGACGACAGGGTGCGACTGTTTGTGCTACATGTGGAAAGAATCACTTGGGAGTTTGTCGCAAGAACAACAATGCATGTTTCAGATGTGGCCAGCA
Organism: Gastrolobium villosum; assembly: GCA_032173675.1. NCBI lineage: Eukaryota > Viridiplantae > Streptophyta > Magnoliopsida > Fabales > Fabaceae > Gastrolobium > Gastrolobium villosum. The sequence goes on from JAVKPL010003291.1 coordinate 5,203, forward strand.
AGGACATTTTGCTTACAAATGCCCCCAGAACGCTGACCAACAGCCTACGCAAGCACGGGTGTTCACATTGGATGCAAATGAAGCACAGAAGTTTCCCAACCTGATCAAAGGTAATGTCACTTTAAATGGTCACCCAATTTCTGTTATCTTTGATTCTGGAGCGTCTGGCTCTTTTATGGCAAAACATACTGCCTTGAGAATAGGCATCACCCCAACCCCGTTACCTTATGAATTACACATCAGCACACCTACTGGAGGATCGTGCACAGCCTCAGAGATCTGCAGAGGTGTTATCTTGCAGTATGAAGGGAACACGTATACAGTTAACTTGGTGGTCCTACCGGTATTCAACTTCGATGTGATTATCGGTATGGACTGGTTGACGGAAAACGGGATAACATTGGACTGTCGAGCGGGGAAAGTCGTTGTTCCTGCGAAAGATGGTAATTCTCAACCTTTCTCTCTCATTTCTTTATTGCAAGTTAGAAAAGAGCTCCGCAAGGGAGCAGCAGGGTATCTTTTGTCGATCGAGGCTGAGACCTCGGTTGACAATCAAATTCAGAATGTACCGGTAGTTAGAGAATTCGAGGAGGTATTCCCGGATGAAATACCTTGATTGCCTCCTCATAGGGAAATAGAATTTTCTATCGAACTTGTTCCTGGAGTTGGACCAATCTCCATTGCCCCGTATCGTATGGCGCCGTTGGAACTTCGCGAGTTGAAGAAGCAGATAGAAGAGCTTTTGGCAAAGGAATTCATCAGACCGAGTACCTCCCCATGGGGTGCTCCAGCCATCTTGATTAAGAAGAAGGATGGAAGTTTACGTCTGTGTGTAGATTACCGCCAGCTGAACAAAGTAACGGTGAAGAATAAGTATCCGCTACCGAGGATCGACGATTTGATGGACCAGCTGAGAGGAGCCAGAGTCTTTTCTAAGATAGATCTACGATCAGGATACCATCAGATCCGGGTCAAACCGGAGGATATTCCGAAGACAGCTTTTAGGACTCGTTATGGGCACTACGAATATCAGGTGATCCCATTCGGACTTACGAATGCTCCAGCGGTATTCATGGACTACATGAACCGCATCTTCCGCCCCTTTCTTGATCAGTTTGTTATTGTGTTTATCGATGACATCCTGATTTACTCAACTAATGAAGAGCTGCATGCGGAACATCTGAGGATTGTCTTGCAAATCTTGAAGGAGAAGCAGTTGTACGCGAAATGGTCGAAGTGCGAGTTTTGGCTTAAAGAGGTCCAGTTTCTGGGCCATGTCATTTCATCAGAAGGTATCGCGGTGACCCCAGCAAAGTTGAAGCTGTCATGAATTGGGAACGACCCAAGACTGTCACCGAAGTAAGAAGTTTCTTAGGTCTTGCTGGATATTATCGAAGGTTCATCCAGAATTTCTCTCAGATAGTACAACCTCTTACCCGTCTCACTCGGAAGGACAAGCCTTTTGAGTGGACTGAAGCTTGTGAAGAATGTTTCTTGGAACTAAAGAGCAGATTGACGAGTGCTCCCGTACTCACGATTCCGGATCCTACCCGAAAGTTCGAAGTATACTGTGATGCGTCGCTGAAAGGACTTGGATGCGTGTTGATGTAGGATTGTATGGCGGTAGCTTACGCATCTCGACAACTTAAGCCTCACGAAGAAAATTATCCTACGCACGATTTGGAGTTAGCAGCTATAGTGTTCGCACTTAAAATCTGGAGGCACCACTTGTATGGTTCGCAGTTTGACGTGTTCAGCGATCATAAGAGTTTGAAGTACTTGTTCGATCAGAAGGAGTTGAATATGCGGCAACGACGGTGGATGGAATTTCTAAAGGACTATGATTTTGAACTTAAATACCACCCAGGAAAGGCAAACGTGGTAGCTGACGCCCTGAGTAGGAAGACACTGCACACTGCAACTCTGATGATGGAAGAGCTGAAATTGTTTGAGGCCTTTCGAGACTTGAACTTATCAGTAGACGAGAGAGGGAATAGCATAAGATTGGGAAGTATAAAGGTGGAGAATGAACTGATCAGTAGAATTAAGGAGGCTCAGAAAGATGAAGAGTTAGTCCGTGATTTGGTTGGCAACCAAGATGTTGTAAAGGATGAGAATGATAGTTGGAGATTCCAAGGTCAGTTAGTTGTGCCGAATGAAGAGTTGAAGCAAGAAGTTTTGCAGGAAGCCCACAAGGGTAAGTATGCAGTTCATCCTGGATCCACGAAGATGTACCATGATTTGAAGACCTCGTTTTGGTGGCCGGGTATGAAGCGTGATATTGCTGAGTATGTATCTCGGTGCTTAACTTGTCAGAAGGTGAAGTACGAACATCAGAAACCGTCGGGACTTCTTCAACCTTTGGAGATTCCCGAATGGAAGTGGGATAGTATTGCGATGGATTTTGTAGTTGGACTTCCTCGGACGAGAGAAGGATATGATTCTATCTGGGTGATTGTCGATCGTTTAACGAAGTCAGCTCATTTCTTACGTGTTAGAACCACGTATGATACAGAGAGGCTTGCTAGAATTTATCTGCAGGAGATTGTGAAGCTGCATGGAGTTCCTACGAGTATTGTCAGCGATCGTGATCCCAAGTTTACATCTAAGTTTTGGGAATCTTTTCAAGGAGCATTAGGGACCCACTTGAGGTTAAGTACTGCTTACCACCCGCAGACCGATGGATAGACAGAACGCACCATTCAAGCTTTAGAGGACATGTTGCGAGCATGTGTCTTGGAGTTAGGAGGCAGCTGGGATAATTATCTGCCTTTGATTGAATTTGCTTACAACAATAGTTACCACTCCAGTATTCAGATGGCACCGTACGAAGCTCTGTATGGGAGAAAATGCAGATCCCCTTTATGTTGGACTGAAGTGGGTGAGCGAAGTATGGTAGGACCTGATCTAATTCAAGAAACATCCGAACAGGTAAAGAAGATTAGAGAAAATATGCAGAGGGCTCAGGCCAGGCAGAAGAGTTATTACGACAAGCGTCATAAGCCCCTATCTTTCGAAGTCGGAGACCATGTATTCTTAAGAATCACTCCTACATCGGGACTCGGAAGGAGAATGGGAGTAAAGAAGTTAAGTCCACGGTACTTAGGACCGTATCTGATTATGGACCGGATTGGAGAGTCTGCATACCGGTTGGCCTTACCACCCAATTTGTCAGGAATTCACAATGTATTTCATGTGTCGCAGCTACGGAGGTATCTCTCTGATCCATCTCACGTGTTACAGCCGGAAGAAGTGGAACTAAAGGAAAATCTTACGTATCAAGTGCAACCGTTCCAAATTCTTGAAAGATCCGTCAAGCGACTCCGTTCTAAAGAGGTTCCTTTGGTGAAAGTATTATGGAACAACAGATCGGCAGCTGAAGCCACTTGGGAGCGCGAGGACGACATTCAGAAACGCTATCCAGAACTGTTTAGCTCTTAAGTAAGTTTATTTTGCGGACAAAATTCCTATTTGGTGGGGAGAGTGTAACATCCCGCATAATTAGTAAAGTACATAAGTACTATATGTTATAGATGTATGTGTAGATTTCGGATTGATGGTTTATGTGTGATGGCTTGCGAATTGTTGATCTTTATCCTTGGATAAGACTAAGGTAAGTATTTAAATTAAATCATAGGAGGATACATATGTAGACATGTGAATTTTATCATATGAGTAATTTGATTGTGTGTTATAGGACCTTAGTGTTCATTGGACTTTGGAAGTGGGCTAGTGTGTGTGGACTTGCCACCTTTAGGCTTGTCTTGTTGGATCCATCATGTTCAGCCCAAAAGTTAACCCACACATAATTCCCTAAGCCTTGTCCAACAAGGTTGTCTTGTGTAGCAAGGAATTTCCACATGGCAAGATGCATTCTTTCCCACATCTTTCTTACGCAAAAGAGGGTGATTAATACTTAGAAAAAAATCTGCCAATTTCCCTCTTGTTTGACCGCCACTTCACCTTGCTTGTGCATCTTTTGGATTCAACCTCATTGCATGAAAGACACATGTACCATTTAGCATGATTTTAGGTTGCATTCTTCTTCATTTTGGCGCACTTGAAGAGGGCTTGGAGCAGATTTTTATGACACAAAATCTGCATTGAGTGTTGACTTGGAGAATCCCCTTACACCTTCCATCATGAGGCTGAAATGTGCAGATTTTTGCATGCTTTTGGCAGTCCATCATGAGCCAAATCTGCCCCTTGCTTCCACATGCAACCAAAGAAGGATTTTGGGGCTGCAACCTCTCATCCCATGCGCACATAGACTGCATAAATTCAGATTTTTGGCTGCCACATAGTTGTCTTGCTTGTTGACTTAGTAAACCTCCTAGCATGTGCTCTTGATGACACCTCCTCCACTCCACCTTGTGCGCATGGTTTGGTCATTTGTGTGAAAAATTCTGACTTAATAGCACTCATTCAGATCTGAACATATCTCCCTCACCTCCTTGCATGTGCATAGAGTAACTAAGAAGCAAACTCTTGCTTGTTCAAACCTATTGTGCAGTCCCACTGCTACAAACAACCAGATTTCTGCCTTAATGTTGCATCATTGCAACCCCTCCTCACCTTCTTTAAGTATGCGCACAAGAGAGGGGGGCTGTCCTCACTTACATTCAGCCAAGCTCCTCCCCCTCTCCCTCACACTCTAGCTGAACCTACAAGCATCCTTGGAGCAAGAAGACTTTGCTAACTCACCTTCCCTCACCTCTCCAAAACCGTGACCTACACCAAGCAAGTGCAAGCTCTTCTTCTTCTTCTTCCCTCACTGTCCAGCCTTGGTACTCTCTCTTGGAAGCTGTCCAAAGGTGTCCTCCTCACCCTTGATTGCGCATAGATCATCTCCTAGGAAGTGTGGACTTGTTGTTGGTAGAACTAGAAAGGTGTGGTGTGTGACAAGAAGTGTGTGCTACAAGAGGTAAGCCTAGAACTTAGACCCCTTTCATTGTGTAACCATGTGTGTGCTTGAATGTCTCCTTGATTATGTGTGGTTTTGGATTCAAGAATGAGCATGGTAAAAGTAGAATGGTGGAGCTATTTCATGATGATTTGTATGCTTAAGTTATGGAATGAAAGTCTCATGGTCATACTTAAGTTAATGCCACTGTTTTGAGGAATATATATGCCACTGTTTTTGTATGAATATGCCACTGTTTTGAAGAGAAATATGCCACTGTTTCCCTATGAATGTGCCACTATTTTGAGGATAAAATGCTCACTGTTTCGGTTCCTCAAGATCACCATTTTGATGCCACTGTTTCTGCACACTTATGCCACTGTTTAGTGCTCCACATGCCACTGTTTCTGCATAAAATACCCACTGTTTTAGTCCATAATATGCCACTGTTTCTGCATAAAATACCCACTGTTTTAGTCCATAATATGCCACTGTTTTATGCATAAAATGCTCACTGTTTTAGTCCATAATGTGCCACTGTTTCTGCATAAAACGCTCACTGTTTTAATGCCACATATGTCACTATTTTGCACCAAAAACACTCACTGTTTTAGTACCTAAGGAGCCACTGTTTCTGCATAAAGAAACCACCCTATTGATGATCAAACCCCACTATTTATGCCACTGTTTCAATGTCCAATAACCATGATTTATGCTACTGTTTTAATGCTCAAAAATGTACCATTCATGCCACTGTTTTGATGCATAAATATCACCACTAACGCCACTGTTTTGAATGTCCAAATGTACCATTCATGCCACTGTTTTAATGTTCACAAATCACCACTTATGCCACTGTTTTGATGTTCAAATGTCATTGATTAAGTCACTGTTTTAACGTTCAAATGCCACTGTTTCTGCCACTGTTTGATGTCACTGTTTCTGCCACTGTTGAGGTCCAAAGTGCCACTGTTTCTGTTTTAAAATAGTCACTGTTTCTGCTGTATGTTTACTGTTTTCCTGCTGTAAAACGTCACTGTTTCTGTCCACTGTTTTTAAGGAAAATACCACTGTTTTCTGCTCACTGTTTTAAGCACAAACGTCACTGTTTTCTGCTGTAAAAACGCTGCTGTATGCTCACTGTTTTGCTGCTATAAAACACTGCTGTATGCTCACTGTTTTCCACTGTAAGACACTGCTGTATGCTCACTGTTTCTACTGTAAATAGTCACTGTAAATGATTGGTTGTAATTGATTTAGGTGCGCTTAAGAAGTGAGATACTTCGCTGCTGTTTGGTATTATTTAAGGCACGCAAAGGTAAGTGTCAGGCGATATTGCCTAATGTGACTATTGACTACTGGTATAAAATTGTGACATGATGCTCCATATTCCGTAAAAGTTTTATGTTCCATTATGATGAAAGGAAACTGCCAAAAATGTGCCGTGATGGCTATATGATTATAAGGTAAAGACGTTATGTGGCAGCATAACGCATATGAAAAGTATATGTGCCGTGATGGCTATATGAAAGGTATATAAGCATGCACCTTACATCATACCGCATTTTTACGCTTTGTGTGTGAAAGCATAGCATGACATGCATGTATCAAGATCATATAGGCCTTGTTTTAGAATAGTTATGTACAGGACCATGTGTTTGAGCAAGCATCATATAGGCATCCCCAAGGTACCGGGGTATGGGACACTTGGCATCAGTCCGCATAGGCCCACAGTTGGAATCCACATGGAGCTCAGGTGCCAAGGGATATTTGATTCCACTGTGAAGTGCGCGCACGACGGTGCTAAAAGCGCAAAGGAAAGGCGTTATATACGCAATATATGAATATGATGAAAAGGAAAAAGGAAAAGGAACAAGGATATGTTGAAGTGACTGTTTATGATTTTGTGCCTAGTTAATACTGTTATATTACTGGTTTTGTTGCCACACTACTGGGATTATTCTCACCCCTTCGGGGCTGCTATTTTCCTAAATGGCAGGAGGTCATAAAAGCACATGAAGACGTGATGTTTGCTGTTGCTTGCTGATGAATGGACTTGTACTGTTGCTGTTTGTTTGATTGGATGACTGTAATGATTAATATTTTGGCACTCTTGGATGACTGTAGACTTTAACATCTCTAATTTATCTTGAAATTTTATGAACAGCGGCTATTTTGGAAAACGTTTGTGAAAGGAATTTTTGAAAGACTTATGTGCTGAAATTTTTACAGTACACCTTACGGGTGGTGTTTTTATGAGCAAACGAACTCTGATTTACTATTATTTTATATGCACGCGAAGCCCCAAACGTGCTCTTTCCAAATCACTTAAAAAATTCTTTACCGTCCAAACAGAAGTGATAAGAATTGTAGAAACGCTTTTCGGATTTGAATTTATATTGCTATGAAAATCTTTGTTAGCTCATGTGACGTTAACGACTCTAATCCCGCTTAGCAAACGACTCTCTTGGATGCATACAAGGGAGGGCGTTACAGCAGAAGTCATGACAACGAAATGACTAACGAGGAGCGCGTGCATTACCTTGAAATCCTCCGGCAACCCCGCAAGGGGAGCCCGGATGGAAGGAGAATTACGAGCCACGCGAGTACCATTTCACAGGTAGTCAGCACAGGAACCGCGAACGAACACCAGGGCCGCAACGGGACACTTGGTGACGCTGGAGAGGGTTACGTGCAGACCGTTCGACGCACAAGCATGGAGCCGGCCAACACAAACAACCCAGCCACCACTCACACGCCCTCGCGCTCAGCGCGACCCAACACCACCAAACGAACCACCACCCGCATTGCGTAAGGCATGCGCGCGAATGAAGCACCGGGTAGCGCCATGTCCACCTTGCTAGGCATGATCGAGACCATGAAGAACCAGCCTCGCCGCCGTCAAGATTCCTTTCACAACTTGTTCGATCGTGATTCATCCGGGTGACTCCACAAGATCAACGATCCATCATGGAAGAATTGATTTCTAATGAATTTTTGGAGCGGATGATGCCTGCTCCCCCCATATATGTGTATATATATATATATAATAGCCTTACATGCAGTTGCCAGTTTCGTTCAACTAGAAACCTTTTTTCTGAGGAGGAAGACGCCCAAATTCGGACCTAGAAATTGAATTCCGGTATGATTTTTTGCATGCATGCTTGGAAAAACCATATCTTACTGTTCCCAAAGTTTCATGATTTTTCCGAGTGGGATTAATTTTATTATTAATTTTTCAAGAGGCGTAATTTGAGAAAATCTGAAAAAAAAATGGAAAATCGTACCCAGGCATCGAATTTTGATCTGGTTTTTTGCAAGCATCCATGCTTAAACAGATCCCCCACCCCACCCCACCCCCTCCCTCCAAGTTTCATCGGATTTCATGGAAGGATTGATTTCTAATGAATTTTTGGAGCGGATGATGCTTGCTCCCCCAATATATGTGTATATATATAATAGCCTTACATGCAGTTGCCAGTTTCGTTCAACTAGATACCTTTTTTCTGAGGAGGAAGACGTCCAAATTCGGACCTAGAAATTGAATTCCGGTATGATTTTTTGCATGCATGCTTGGAAAAACCATATCTTACTGTTCCCAAAGTTTCATGATTTTTCCGAGTGGGATTAATTTATTATTAATTTTTCAAGAGGCGTAATTTGAGAAAATCTGAAAAAAAATGGAAAATCGTACCCAGGCATCGAATTTTGATCTGGTTTTTTGCAAGCATCCATGCTTAAACAGATCCCCCACCCCACCCCCCTCCCTCCAAGTTTCATCGGATTTCATGGAAGGATTGATTTCTAATGAATTTTTGGAGCGGATGATGCCTGCTCCCCCCATATGTAATAGGCTTATATGCATTTGCCAATTTTGCACAAGTAGACCACTTTTTTTTGCGAGGAGGAAGAAGGCCCAATTTGTAGAGGGTGGCCATTCGATCAAGACTAACGAGAGAATCGTTACGCCCACCCTATTTTTGCCAAATTCCATCGTTTAGACCACTTTTTCGGGGCCTGAAATATTTTTTATCGATCCCTGAACAGGCAAAAATTGAGAAAATCCGAAAAAATGGAAAAGCATACCCCGGCATCGAATTTTGATCTGGTTTCTTTGCAGGCGTCCATACTTAAATATATCCAACATCCCATCTAAGTTTCATTGGATTTCGTGGAGAATTTCTTCATTGATCTGAATAACATAACTCCACACAAAACAGCCTCATTACTTTATAACTGACTCATTAATCATTGATATGAATAACATAACTCCACACATAACAACCTCATTACTTTATAACTGACTCATTAATATCAATCAATGAATAACATAACTCCACACATGACAGCCTCATTACTCCACACATAACAGCCTCATTACTTTATAACTGACTCATTAATATCAATCAATGAATAACATAACTCCACACATAACAGCCTCATTACTTTATAACTAACTCATTAATATCATCCAAGTTTCATCCCGCATCGCAATCCTCTTCATTGATCTGAATAACATAACTCCACACGTAACAGCCTCATTACTTTATAACTGACTAATTAATCATTGATATGAATAACATAACTCCACACATAACAGCCTCATTACTTTATAACTAACTCATTAATATCATCCAAGTTTCATCCCGCATCGCAATCCTCTTCATTGATCTGAATAACATAACTCCACACGTAACAACCTCATTACTCCACACGTAACAGCCTCATTACTTTATAACTGACTCATTAATCATTGATATGAATAACATAACTCCACACATAACAGCCTCATTACTTTATAACTAACTCATTAATATCATCCAAGTTTCATCCCGCATCGCAATCCTCTTCATTGATCTGAATAACATAACTCCACACGTAACAGCCTCATTACTTTATAACTGACTCATTAATCATTGATATGAATAACATAACTCCACACATAACAGCCTCATTACTTTATAACTAACTCATTAATATCATCCAAGTTTCATCCCGCATCGCAATCCTCTTCATTGATCTGAATAACATAACTCCACACGTAACAGCCTCATTACTTTATAACTGACTCATTAATCATTGATATGAATAACATAACTCCACACATAACAGCCTCATTACTTTATAACTAACTCATTAATATCATCCAAGTTTCATCCCGCATCGCAATCCTCTTCATTGATCTGAATAACTTAACTCCACACGTAACAGCCTCATTACTTTATAACTGACTCATTAATCATTGATATGAATAACATAACTCCACACATAACAGCCTCATTACTTTATAACTAACTCATTAATATCATCCAAGTTTCATCCCGCATCGCAATCCTCTTCATTGATCTGAATAACATAACTCCACACGTAACAGCCTCATTACTTTATAACTGACTCATTAATCATTGATATGAATAACATAACTCCACACATAACAGCCTCATTACTTTATAACTAACTCATTAATATCATCCAAGTTTCATCCCGCATCGCAATCCTCTTCATTGATCTGAATAACTTAACTCCACACGTAACAGCCTCATTACTTTATAACTGACTCATTAATCATTGATATGAATAACATAACTCCACACATAACAGCCTCATTACTTTATAACTAACTCATTAATATCATCCAAGTTTCATCCCGCATCGCAATCCTCTTCATTGATCTGAATAACATAACTCCACACGTAACAGCCTCATTACTTTATAACTGACTCATTAATCATTGATATGAATAACATAACTCCACACATAACAGCCTCATTACTTTATAACTAACTCATTAATATCATCCAAGTTTCATCCCGCATCGCAATCCTCTTCATTGATCTGAATAACTTAACTCCACACGTAACAGCCTCATTACTTTATAACTGACTCATTAATCATTGATATGAATAACATAACTCCACACATAACAGCCTCATTACTTTATAACTAACTCATTAATATCATCCAAGTTTCATCCCGCATCGCAATCCTCTTCATTGATCTGAATAACATAACTCCACACGTAACAGCCTCATTACTTTATAACTGACTCATTAATCATTGATATGAATAACATAACTCCACACATAACAGCCTCATTACTTTATAACTAACTCATTAATATCATCCAAGTTTCATCCCGCATCGCAATCCTCTTCATTGATCTGAATAACTTAACTCCACACGTAACAGCCTCATTACTTTATAACTGACTCATTAATCATTGATATGAATAACATAACTCCACACATAACAGCCTCATTACTTTATAACTAACTCATTAATATCATCCAAGTTTCATCCCGCATCGCAATCCTCTTCATTGATCTGAATAACATAACTCCACACGTAACAGCCTCATTACTTTATAACTGACTCATTAATCATTGATATGAATAACATAACTCCACACATAACAGCCTCATTACTTTATAACTAACTCATTAATATCATCCAAGTTTCATCCCGCATCGCAATCCTCTTCATTGATCTGAATAACATAACTCCACACGTAACAGCCTCATTACTTTATAACTGACTCATTAATCATTGATATGAATAACATAACTCCACACATAACAGCCTCATTACTTTATAACTAACTCATTAATATCATCCAAGTTTCATCCCGCATCGCAATCCTCTTCATTGATCTGAATAACATAACTCCACACGTAACAGCCTCATTACTTTATAACTGACTCATTAATCATTGATATGAATAACATAACTCCACACATAACAGCCTCATTACTTTATAACTAACTCATTAATATCATCCAAGTTTCATCCCGCATCGCAATCCTCTTCATTGATCTGAATAACATAACTCCACACGTAACAGCCTCATTACTTTATAACTGACTCATTAATCATTGATATGAATAACATAACTCCACACATAACAGCCTCATTACTTTATAACTAACTCATTAATATCATCCAAGTTTCATCCCGCATCGCAATCCTCTTCATTGATCTGAATAACTTAACTCCACACGTAACAGCCTCATTACTTTATAACTGACTCATTAATCATTGATATGAATAACATAACTCCACACATAACAGCCTCATTACTTTATAACTAACTCATTAATATCATCCAAGTTTCATCCCGCATCGCAATCCTCTTCATTGATCTGAATAACTTAACTCCACACGTAACAGCCTCATTACTTTATAACTGACTCATTAATCATTGATATGAATAACATAACTCCACACATAACAGCCTCATTACTTTATAACTAACTCATTAATATCATCCAAGTTTCATCCCGCATCGCAATCCTCTTCATTGATCTGAATAACTTAACTCCACACGTAACAGCCTCATTACTTTATAACTGACTCATTAATCATTGATATGAATAACATAACTCCACACATAACAGCCTCATTACTTTATAACTAACTCATTAATATCATCCAAGTTTCATCCCGCATCGCAATCCTCTTCATTGATCTGAATAACATAACTCCACACGTAACAGCCTCATTACTTTATAACTGACTCATTAATCATTGATATGAATAACATAACTCCACACATAACAGCCTCATTACTTTATAACTAACTCATTAATATCATCCAAGTTTCATCCCGCATCGCAATCCTCTTCATTGATCTGAATAACATAACTCCACACGTAACAGCCTCATTACTTTATAACTGACTCATTAATCATTGATATGAATAACATAACTCCACACATAACAGCCTCATTACTTTATAACTAACTCATTAATATCATCCAAGTTTCATCCCGCATCGCAATCCTCTTCATTGATCTGAATAACTTAACTCCACACGTAACAGCCTCATTACTTTATAACTGACTCATTAATCATTGATATGAATAACATAACTCCACACATAACAGCCTCATTACTTTATAACTAACTCATTAATATCATCCAAGTTTCATCCCGCATCGCAATCCTCTTCATTGATCTGAATAACTTAACTCCACACGTAACAGCCTCATTACTTTATAACTGACTCATTAATCATTGATATGAATAACATAACTCCACACATAACAGCCTCATTACTTTATAACTAACTCATTAATATCATCCAAGTTTCATCCCGCATCGCAATCCTCTTCATTGATCTGAATAACTTAACTCCACACGTAACAGCCTCATTACTTTATAACTGACTCATTAATCATTGATATGAATAACATAACTCCACACATAATAGCCTCATTACTTTATAACTAACTCATTAATATCATCCAAGTTTCATCCCGCATCGCAATCCTCTTCATTGATCTGAATAACATAACTCCACACGTAACAGCCTCATTACAGCCTCATAACTCCACATGAAAGTAAACTGGCCTTTGAAGGCCGATGCATGTAAGGTGTAAAACAAAATTTTTACTGCGGAACATACATGCACTCATAGATTCATGCTTTAAGACAGCATGATGTTACCTTGTTTTGGCCTGATCAGTCAGGGAGATGAGATGTCAGGCTTGAAGGGTTCAAACCCTCTAATGGTGATCCACACCACCGTTCGTCTATGATGCAAGAACTCTTTCTTGAAAGCCACCAGATGAACACCACAATGAGGCTTGCTATGCGCACAAGTGGTGAGGGTGGAGGCTAGGTATCCTGTTTGGAAAGGTGTACTGAGCTACCCTACAGAATGGTGCATAGAGGAGGAGAGTTGGCTTGGTTTTCCAATGAAACCTAAGGTGAGGAACATGTCTATTTATGCGCACCCTTTGGAGAGGAGGAGGGAATTCATTCATTCAAAATGAAAAACAAACTTTCAAATTTCTTTGAAAGTTGTGCATGAAACAGTGTGATAAGGTGGAGCTGTTGCAAAACAAACTTTGCCAACAACCTCCAATCTTATCCACATGAATTTAAATTCAAATTAATTTAAACTTAAATTCATAAACTATCATATAGTATATATTTTTCATGCGCATAATTCAGCCCTATAAAGGGTCCAAATACATTGAGCAGTTGCATTCAAAATTTGAATCAACTTACCCACTGATTCCCTCAACCACCAAATCTGAATGGAGGTTTGTTTTAAGTGATAAGATAATACTCT